>JAGSMP010001760.1:0-44417 GCA_029286625.1 Parnassius orleans
GTCCCAGCTGCTAAGTTTTTATTATTACGCTATTTGTTGAAATTTCTCGATAATGGATTTAATCGATTTTATGTTTTGCAGTTTGTATATTTGGTTTAATTTTTTACGCATAAATAGTAATAAAGGGTTTTTATTGAGCTGCTGTAACCGAATAAGAGCTCGTAAGTGAATGAGAGTTTGTCTGTGATGAAGGAGCCGCAGATTCGATTCCAGTTCGAATAAAAAAATTAGATCTTCAAATATCTTTTCGAGTCTGTGAGTACAGATTATTCCAGCATGTATCCTATTCGAGGTCTTTTTTTATTTCATACACGCTAATATAAATATTTGCACCGCAATAAAGATTTAAAAATACATAAGTTTTGTCTCAAATGATTTGGAGAAGTAGACTACAACTTCAATGACCTACATACGTCAAATGATAGCACAATTTTTTATAGAATAGTGGTGACAAACGAGCATACTGTCCACCTGATGGTAAGTGATGCTGTTGTTCACAGATATCTACATTTATCCTTTACTAAGGATCGAAATGCAGATGCGTTATTACCCCTGAGGACTAATATGGAATGCCCGTCCCCAATTAAAAGGGTATTCGGTTCTGTCTGTTACGAACATGGTTCTGCACTCACCATTTTTACCCTCATCCCAACACGGCCTCTCCTGACAGGAGTCCGTCCTCGGCTCCCTTTTATTTTAAATATTAGTCTCCATCAACGGCATGCAGGCACCACGTAGGTCACAGGGGACGAGCTTGGCAATGGCTCTACGTTAGCACAATGTATAGTCTGAGTAAGTTATAGACACTTCGCATAACTTAACAAAAGTGATAAAATTAAAATTTTTGTTAAAATCAATTATTAATAAATACGCATTATTAAGAATAACTCATAAACTATCAGAGATTGATCAAATTTATAGACCACATGATAAGCACCAACTTTCAAACAAAAATAGAACCATCAAAATCGGTCACCCAGAAAAAGTTCCGAGGTAACACACATAAAAACACAGTCTAATTGAGAACCTCCTCCTTTTTGAAGTCGGTTAAAATAAGTGATTAAGTCATAGGCACTGCGTTCGCAGAACTTAACAAAATAGCTGATTAAATCACATACACGATGCGACGTTAGCATAAGCAACTTAATAACTCATTACGTCATAGGCACGACGTTAGCATAACATAATAAAATAATAACTCATTACGTCATAGGCACGACGTGAGCATAACATAATAAAATAATAACCGATTAAGTCATAGGCACGACGTTAGCATAACTTAAGCTAGACACGACAGAGGCACGAAATTAGCTTGTGCGCCTTTTACTTTTGAGAAAGAGGCACAACGTTACCGTATCTCAATATTACTCTTTCAGAAAGGAAGCTCTAAGTCAGCTATTTCTGACACGTGTAACTACTCACCTCTCAAAGTAAGGCAAGCTCACTTCGTGGAGGCCAAGGTAACGTTACTGGTTTAATGTAACTTTCCCGTCTCGGCCCTTTCTCACCATGAAACGATAAACTCGTTGTTTTTAAATCTTTACCAATTTTTATTCAACATCACACAATGTATGAGCTCTTGAATACATTTTATACAGACTAAACTTTTAACTTATAAACTTATAATTGAAAACCTCGTCCAAATTAGATTTTAGTATACAACGCTTCCTACTAGAGTTTAACGCACGTCTTAGATAACACATGTTATCTGAGGAACACTGCGCACACGGCACAGATCGTACTATACACTGAAAACGCAGGCCAACCACCTAAACGCGGTTCCGCTGCGTTCGCGCCAGCAAGCAGTCTCCCTGCACCGGACTCTTACCGGCTAAAACCACCCCGGTGTCTCCTCGCACGTGCGCGCGGGGCCGCGGATCCAAATTCTTCCGCAGCCCCACACTAGTGCTGGCGGTCTGTCGGGCCTCGTCTCCCTGCACGGGGTAGTGAGGTGTTCGACTACCCCGTGCATCGCCTCAGAGGCGCGCGCCGACAGCACGCCTCCGCCTCAGGTCCATTGAAGGGGGGTGGGACTTCCCAAGTCCCTCGCTGGACCCATTCATGGGGGCCGGAAAAGTTGTCCGCCCTTCTCCTGCGCTCGGTGCGCCTTCTGCGGCCGGGAGGTCGAGATCTCCTTTCCCGTTCCGCAGTTTCCTTCTGCGACATCACGTCCTCGCAGAAGGACACCACGCGTCCCACGACTCTGCGCTACCGACCATCTTCCGCACTAAGGCCGGCAGCGACAGATCGCTTCCTACTTCATTTGTGAGGACGGCGCTGCTCCTCCCAAGCTGCACTCGGCGAGCGTGTGCGCCGTGTCCTCCCCACAATGGACGCAGTGGTGGCACCAGGCGTCCGGCTCCTGTCTATGCGGCACAGGTACTTGCCTAGCAGCCGTGCCGACAGCACCTGCGTCACCCTAAACGACAGGGAGCCGTGCCTTCTCCCGAGCCAGTCGTCGAGTACTGGCCGGATCGCCCTCGACAGCGAGGCCGGCGGTGACGCAAGCCTTTGCCGCCATTCCGCCACCAAGACCTGACGGAGCTCCTCTCAGCGCAGCGCGATCTGCCGCTGCACCGGACTCGAGCCCCGTGCCGCTCTTCCTCGCGCCATCGATATAACGCGAGTACGCCCTCTAAGTCCCAGGGCGGGATCCGGCCAGGACGCAAACCGCCCCTCGTAGGAATCGTGCGATACCCGCGGACGACTCTGACGGCCATCGCCCTTTGCGGTTTACGCAGCATGGCGAGTGCTGGCCGTCATGTCCATCGCACACAGGGCCCCATACAGGGCCATGGACCGCACGATTCCGGCCATACAGGCGGCACTCAACCCCAAGTTGGGAAGCAACGTTGAAGCGCTGCTGCACCCATCAATTTGGGCACCAGCCGCCGGAAGTGGGTCGAATTCCCATCGGCTGTCGAGCACCAATCGCCATGGTGGACTCGACAGCTATCCGGGCCGCTGACCACGATGTGTGATCCCGAGGCGGCGCGTCGAGGCCATGGAACTCGATGGCCTCCGACTTTTAGGGCCACCTCCAGGCCCAGGCGCCGGATGCGGTTCACCGCCCGGACACCAGCCGTGTTAACGAGCTCCCCGGGCGTGGCAAGCGTGACAAGCGTCGCACACGTCAAGTCGGCGCCCGACGGGTTCACCTCTCAGCACAGTCGTAGCCGATGTTCCACAGGGCGGTCCCAAGACCGATCCCTGCGGACACCGCACGACATGACGCGCCGACCAGCGCCGTCACGTCCCGATACGTAACGCATCTCTCTAAGGTAAGCCCCTATTGCGGCGGAGGTAGGGAGGCACGCGATGGTAATTCAGCGCCTCGAATACAACTCAGGGTAGGGTGTTGAAGGCGTTGGAGATGTCTAAAGACACCGCCAGCACCACCCCACGGGATACTGTCTCCTCCAGGGCCCTCACGCGCGTAATAGCGTCTATGGTGGAGCGCCCGCGACGAAAACCAAATTGGTTCTCGTCCGGGTCCGGCCTCTCTGCACAAGTGGCTGACGAGGCGATCTGCGATGATACGCTCAAAAGTTTGCCCGCCTCGTCAAGCAGCACTATGGGCCGGTACGCGGACGGTGAGTCCGTGGGGCGCCCTCCTTCCTGAGCAGGACCAACCTCTCTCTTCCACACACTGGGAAGCTGCCCTGCTGGAGACATGCCGTGACCCCTCAGCTGGGGCTCTAGCTCCTTCAGAGTCAGGACGAGAGCTCGACCAGGAACTCCGTCAGGTCCGGGCGCGTTCTTAGCCCGGTCGCGACACGGCCGCTCTCGTCTCTTGCGTCACCTCGGGGACATCGGTGCTCTCCTCTTCTGGAGGTCTGTGGCTGAGGGCAGAAGCCATCGCCAGGGGTGTCCCACTCGTTCAGGAAAAGCCGATACCACCGCCTCTGCAACTGGGGTTGCATGCCTTGTGTTAGTGGAGCGCCCAGGGACGCAACCCCGTACCCAACGGTAGGGGCCACGGATCCCGATCTGGGACCCCAGCACTCCTCCTGGCACGCGACTTTGGGTCGCCGATGGCCAACCACAGAGTCTTCTTAGACGCGCGGTACACCTCATATAGCGTCCTCCTCGGCGGAATCCCGTCGACGCCGCCTCCGATATCGGGTGTACCGGCGACGAGCCGCAACGCATATGCGCAATTGCGCGATCTCGGCGGTCCACCAGTACACCTGGTGCTTTGCGGACCGTTGGCGGACACGGGGCATGGACGCGTCGCAGATCTGCATCATCGCGCGAAACCGTAGCGCCACCGCTTCGACGTCGACGGGGCCGTCCGTCGTCGACTCCCAGATCCAGGACTGGACTAAGGCAGCTTCCTCGAGTAGTTCCGTCGATGCGCTGGCGCCCAACGCGGGCCGTCGTTAATCAGGGTTGTTGGATGGCGGCCGCTCGCGGACTGGGCAGAGACGTCGAACCGGATATCGATGGTCCGACAGCGTCTCCACCTCTACGGCGACACGGTCGCGGACTCGGCTGGCGACAGAGGGCTAGCGAGCGAGACGTCCACTATCGACCCGCCCCGCTGCCGCACGCACGTGTATTCGAACCCCGATTCAGGACGACCAGACCAGTCGTCACCGTCCACTCTTCAGCACCTCGCCCGAGTCGGTGACCGGAGATCCCGCCGCCGACTTGGCGTTGAGATCTCCGAGCACCAGAACAGGACGAGGGTGATAGCGGCCACGACGGCGCCCAACTCGACAAGGAAACCCTCAAAGTCGGCGAGACTCTTGTTGGGGGAGAAATACGCCCCTACACTAACGATGCCGCCCGAGGCAGCAGCAACCCAGCCGCGGCCCCGAGACGGGTCGATCAGAGTCTCGCCAATAATGGCCACCAAACCGTCAGCGCATCCCAACCAGTTGTCACGGGCGGGAATGAAGTACGGTTCGGCGACCACAGCCACGTGAATCGACCACTCTGCCATGCTCTGGGTAGGAGATCCTGAGCTCTGGCACAGTGGTTGATATTGCCCTGGAGAAAATGGAATGTGCCATTACTGACATTCCATTCCCTCGGCAACGGTCCTGGGCCGGGTCGGCCGCGGAGCTGCTAGCCTGCGGGGCAGCGAGGTTAACCCGAGCAGTGCTCTCTTCTTTTCTTTTTCTTTTGGCCTTGCTGGCAGGCGCCCCACAGGCCCCTCCGCCTACTCTATGCTCCGCTGGCCTTCGCAGCAGAACAAAGGCTGCAGTTAAGCTCCGCGGTGTACAGGGCCGCCTGGCCAGGCTGGCCAGCGATAACAGAGGTCACTACGGTCAACCTCGGCGGTGCACTTCGCCCGGACGTGCCCTTTTTCCAGGCACCGGAAGCACCGCAAAGGCCGGGGCTGTAGTAGCTTGGTCCTTGCCGCCACCCAGCCTACCAGCAATCTGCCGCTATCGGCGATCTTCTTCGCCGACGCTACGAGCAGACCGCGCCGAGTCCGGTGGCGTCGGTGCGTATATCGCCAGCCCGCACCTTGTCCGGCGGACACTCTCCGCTTCTGGCAACGGCCGCCACTACCTCCTCAGAGGTCACCGAGTCGTCCAGGCCAGCAATCCGCACCTCTGCGGTTTTCATTGGTCTGGAGACCCGGACGTCCTCAGGGTTGAGGACCTCCCTCATCTTGGCGGCCAGTGCATCCGCCTTTTCGGCACTGCCGCTCACAGTACCAGCCACCTCGAACAGCCGCGCACCCGTGACAGCCTGCTTGAGGGTGACGGACTGAAGGCCAAGATCTGATAATTTGATCTTGGCCTTGGCCTCGGCGATGACCGACTGGTACGTCACGCCACGCTCCACAGCTCCGGGCTGCAACGTTAGCGTCACAGCATTGGACCGCGGAACATGCACAGTCGGTCTCTTGCGACCGCCTTTGGCAGTCCGCCGCGCAGGTTTAGGAGCCGTCTTTGCGGTTCCACCTGGGGCGCATGCAGCTGCTGCGGCCTTCTTGGCGGCTTTGCGGCCTTCTTGCGACGACTTTCGCCCAGATCTCACCCTTAGACCTGGCAGTCGTGGGCTGGTCGCTCGGAGGGGCTCCCTCCGCGGGCTTTTTGTTACCCTCCGCGGGCTTCCCCTTTTGAGGCGCAAGTCTCGGCGGCTCCTCAGTCCTCCGCGTGTCAGCCGCTAAAGGCGGACGGAGGATTTCCGCCGGGAGACGCCGGTGCCTCCAGCCGAGCGTTAACCATGCTCCCGCACTGGAGCATGCAGAGCCGGACAATGCGCTCGACCTCTCGTCGGTACGAGGCTTGCCGGTCGCGGTGCGGGAGTCGGGGCCACTACAGGTGCGGCATCGGTGGACGTGCGTCGCTGTTGCTGCTCGCTTAGCGCAGCGACTTGCCGCCGGAGGTCCTCCAGGTCATTTCTGAGGCGGCTGTTTTCCTCCTGCAGCTTTGCGACCTCGTCAGAGGCCGTCCTGTTGAGGAGGATGCCAACCGCCTCCCTGATATCGGCAGCCTCCTTAAGCCACGGGTGAACGTCCCTTTCAGGCTGCCGGACTTGGTGGCAACCTTCAGGACTAAGTCCACCCCATCTAGGGCCAGCTGGCTCAAGGCCACCGCAGATGGCTCTCCCCCTTCCGCTGCAAGAGCAGCTCGTCGCTCGCGAGCGCCAGCCATTTCCGATACTTCGTCGGCCGCGACGGCTTTGCGCTGCCCCCTCTGGCGGCGTTGAGCTCCGCCTTTGAGCCCCCAGCGAGGCACAGCCACCGCCATCGCCAGGTCCTCCGTAGTGAACCCCATATCACTTTCTGCTTCACTAGCCGCCGAGGTATTGGAGCACACGAACCGTCCGTGCTTATCCTCCGCGGCTGCGAAGCACTCGCCTCCTCGATGCCTGTCGACCCTCCCGAAGTCGTAAACTTGGGGCCGGTCCTCATCTGAAGATCGGCACACTGGACGTTTCCTAGCGGAAGATGTCCCACGCGACCGATTTCCACCGCTTCCAGTATCCGATCCAGCCTTTTTTTCAACCTCTACTGATTTTAGGTATTTATTTATTTTTTCCATTCTTATCCCACGAGTGTGGAGGAAATAAAAAGTCCATCCGGGCAGCGCCTCCTTTGCCCGGATAAGCCTATGCGTAACCCGTCAAGGGTGTCGGCCGGTACCCCGACGGGGGCAACGCTAACGACTGAACATTTACCCATCAGCCATGCAGCTCCTCACGGCGTGCCACGCTTGAGCTTCGGGTGATTTTTTAAAGAGGTTATCATCCTCGCGACTCCAGGCGGTTAAGCCAAGAGCCCTCGGCCCCTTAGGCGCCGCGAGACGTGATCCACGACGCCAGAGGGATTCCGAGGTTCGAACGGTGGCAGAGTTGATACGGGTTCTTCCCATGCCTGCCCAGAGTCCGGGTGAGGAACACTGAGCCCATTCAGTTTTTTTAACAGGGTGTGGTCCTGAAAATCCCGCGATTACGGGTTGCCCGGCGTCGGCAAAAGCCGAGTGCACCTGGCACTCACCGCGCATGTCACATTCTCTGTTCCTCAACGGAGAGTACAGGAAGCAACTAGTAGGCCCTCCATCATCTAAACAAGCCCTCACTCAGCCAGTTTTGGTCCGCGACGGTTTCGCCACCACCCATATCTGAGTGGCGTTCCCTATCCGCCACTGGGGTCGCGCCCGATGGGAGCTCCACACCACACGGGAACCTAACCTAATCTAACCCAACTTTTAGTCTGAGACCTTTGTTTTTCCCCAGGTGGAGAACCATGAGAAAAAAAAAGAAAAACCTAACCTAACCTAACCTAACCTTTTTTCTTTTTTCGGGGAAATCCTCATGGACTACCTCCGCCTGGGGAAAGGCGGAAGGCGTGCCGGACTCTTACCGGCTAAACCACCCCGGTGTCTCCTCGCACGTGCGCGCGGGCCGCGGAATCCAAATTCTTCCGCAGCCCCACACTAGTGCTGGCCCGGTCTATCTGGCCTCGTCTCCAGCACGGGGTGAGGTGTTCAACTACCCCGTGCATCGCCTCAGAGGCGCGCGCCGACACCGCACGCGCCTCCACCCGGGGCCATCGAAGAGGGGGGGATTTCCCAGGTCCTCGCCCTGGACCCATTCATGGGGCCGGGGCGTTGTCTGCCCTTCTCCTGCGCTCAGGTGCCCTTCTGCGGCCGGGGGGAGTCGACCTTCCCGTTCCGCACTTTCCTTCTGCGACATCACGTCCTCGCAGAAGGACACCACCGCGTCCCACGACTCTGCGCTACCGACCATCTTCCGCACTAAGGCCGGCAGCGACAGATCGCTTCCTACTTCATTTGTGAGGACACGGCGCAACTAACCTAACCTAACCTAACCTAATACGTAATGTACGCGATAACAAGTAGACTCGTAGGCGACGCTGCAGCGCTCTTTAGCGAGTGTGAGGACATTAATTCGTGGGAAGATTTTAAAGAACTACTAATTCAACATTTTGGAGACCCTAGGAGTGAAGAATGTATTGCTATAGAACTTGCAGGTTTGCGTATCCGAAACAACGAGTAATATTTAGATTTCTGTAATAGGATCCAATCCGTTCGTAGTGTTTCAATTTCGAAAGTAAATCGATTAACCGATCAGAATGTAAAGAGTAGCAAAATTATTATATATAATAACACATCTTTAAATGTCTTTTTGTATAATTGGCCAGAAAATATGGTGCGCATTGTTCGCTTAAAAGCGCCCAGTACACTTGAAGAGGCTTTAAGTGTGGTCATTGAAGAATTCAACTTACATGAGCAGTATACCTTGCGTAATAAAATGTATAGTAATCCTAGTAATAATCCAACGCCACCCAGTTTACCAAATAATAACCCTACGTGTAAATTAAGTACAATTAATTTTAATTCAATGGCACCGATGGACTATAAGCCCGAATTAACCCCTAACAAATTTAACTTTGGAATTTCGCAGGGGTCATAATCAAAATTACCCCGATTTAATAATAATCAACAAAATTTTGGATACCGCTCACAACAATTTGGCTTCCGCCCGCAATAATTTGGTATAAGGCCGCAACAGTTTAATATGTGCCCAACAGTTCGGAATGCAACCACAAACATTTAATAAACCTCAGCAATTCGGTATGCGCCCACAACAATTTGGAAACCAACAACGAAACTTTTATAAGCCCCAACAATTTGGTTACAAGCCTTAGTTAAATAAAAATCAATACACTAGGCCCAGTGACGTCACAATGCGAATGGCACCACCACTTAAAACAAATTAACAAGGCTTTCAGTTAAATGAACACGACCTTGATAATACTTATTACGATAATGCGTGCGGCGATGTGTACCCAATTTCTTATGATAACTGCTGCTATGAGAAGTACCCAAGCAGTGGCCTTAATGTTCCCGAGCTCAATTATTATGACAATAATTCCTGAAGTACCACATGGCGTCCCAACCAAGATGGACGACGCCTCGGAATTTTCAGGTCGAAGCCTTGGAAGGGGCTACGAAAAAATAGAGTTAAATTGTAGTACTAATTTGAGATTGCCGTTTATTTATATACCGGAAATCGACTCTAAATTTATGATTGATACAGGTAGTACGCGATCATTCATTTGTCCATCAAAAGCTCATAAGTACTTCCCAGAGTACATAAGTCACGAACCATTCGAAGTCATTAGCACACATGCATCGAGCAGACATAATCAAGTTATTCAAATCACGTCTGTGCCAATTTTCAACTGTAACGATATTCATAAACTATACATTTACAATGTCGACTCTAGGTACGATGGCTTAATTGGGAATGATATACTTTGCAATCTAGAAGCAGTAATAGATTTGAAATACGAGATTCTTAAAACTAAAACAACCGTAATACCTATAATACATAGTAAATCTTCTTACGTTTTGGAGTTATCTACCCGTTCCAAGCAGAGAGTCAAACTCCTACAAATTTATATTCGGGTAGTGCTGTAATCGATTACAAAGAATTTTGTAAGGGTGTGCGAATGCCTAGCGCGTTAGTGAGATGTAAGGATGGTTATACGACTACAGTAATCCAGAATACTTTAGATATAATCATATTACACATATATCAGATATTGAAGTAGATTAAATATTAGAGCAAAATTTAGAGAAATTACGCTTAGACCACATGTCGGAAGAATAACAAAAATCGATATAAGACTTATGTAGAGAATATAAAGATATTTTTTATAGCGATCGAATAACTTTATCTTTTGCTAATGAAGTCAAACAATATATTAGAACAAAAAACGAAGACCCTATCTATATTAAACCCTATAGGCAACCTCCCGCTCAAACACATGAAATTAAAAAGCAAGTAAAGAAACTACTAAATGATAATGTGATTCAGGAGTCCTTTTCCCCTTGGTCAGCCCCAGTCCATTTAGTTCCCAAAAAGAGAGACGCATCTGGTGAAATGAAGTATAGGATGGTTATCGATATCAAACGTTTAAACGACATACCTGTGGACGATAATTAACCTTTACCCAATATCACTGACATTTTTGACAAACTGGGTAAGAGTACTTACATTTCAACCTTGGACTTAGCTAGTGGATACCACCAAATTGGAGATCAACGAGTCACATAGACAAAAAACGGCATTAAGTACAGAGAATGGATACTATGAATTCCTTAGAATGCCCTTTGGCCTGAAGACGGCTCTAGCCACCTTCCAAAGAGCCATGGATAACATCCTGAGAGGCTTACAAGGAATTCATTGCCTTGTCTATCTTGATGACATAATTATTTTCTCGAGTAGCCTCCAAGAACATTTACAAAAATTAAGGACAGTTTTTGACAGATTGAGATCGACTAAATTGAAATTACAACTTGACAAATCAGAATTATTGAGAAAAGAAGTGCTATACCTAGGGCACGTTATTACCAAAGACGGACTTAAACCAAACAATGATAAGATTCAGGCTGTATTAAACTACCCGTTATCAAGGACGACTACCGAGATCAAGAGACAAGAGACTTCGCCAAAATCACTCAGCCCCTTACAGCATGTATAAAAAAAGAAATAAAATTGTAGTAGATCAAAAATATATTGATGCGTTTCAGAAGTGTAAGGAACTTCTGACTAATGCACCTTTACTCCAATACCCAGACCCAGACAAACCCTATGTTTTAACTACAGATGCTTCAACTGTTGATTTAGGTGCGGTATTATCGCAGGGGACAATAGGATCCGATAAGCCCATTGCCTACGCCAGTAGAATTCTCAGCGACACTGAGACCAGATATAGTACAATAGAGCGTGAACTACTCGCCATAATATGGGCCTTAATACATTTTAGACCATACCTTTATGGGCGTAAGTTCACCATATACACCGACCATAGACCGCTAGTTTGGCTTTATTCGCTCAAAGAACCGAACAGTAAGTTGACCCGTTGGCGGTTACGTCTTCAAGAGTACGATTTCGATATTGTATACAAAAACGGAAAACAAAATAGTAATGCTGATGCCTCTCTGGGATAAAACTAAATATAGACACTGATGACTCAAATCATTGGAAGTAAACCTGTACCCTAAAGAACAAAAACTACAAAAATATCTGACTGAATTAACTGACCAAATTGTGGACTTGACGACTGAAAACAGGGACGACTCTAAGACAATAACTATAACTGACACATCCACCACTGTATCCGTCGACCAGTTAGAGGCTAACACGAACTACCTATATCTACTGATAGTAGTACAGTAACGGTGAATTCAGGACAAGATCTGGAATCTAATGGTATTCCGATATCAAAGGAGGCCATTGACTCAAAACCAAACCAAATTTTAGTTTATACCTGGCATAAAAATGAGGTACAAGTGAGAAATTTATCCAGAGATAAACAAAAGGTTCTCAAAGTTTTTGCCCCACTTAAGAATGAAGATCTTATTGAAAATTTCTTAAAAGAGTACATTAGGCCCAAGATTAAATATATTATTTATTTCGAAAACATTAAGCATAGAAAAGAATTCTCTAAAATCATTATACAGTTATTTAAAAAGGGAATGGTAGAATTTATTGAATGTACAGAGCGTGTTATATATGTAGAAGAGGAGAGAGAGAACAAAAAGAAATCATACTGCAACATCATGAGGGAAAGACGTGTCACAAAGGAGTAAAGGAAACAATGAGTAGAATTAAAAGAAATTATTATTGGCAGAACATGCAAGAGACGATTGCTGCAGTACTTAATGTTTGTGATGCATGCAGAAAAATTAAGTATGAAAGAAAACCCATTAAACCATTACTTCAATTAACTCAATTTTTTTATGGCATAACACTGTGATTGAAGTTACAGTGTTTTGGTTGAATAAGTGTACGCAAGATTAGTTGAAACTCTGAGATACAGTGTTTTGGATAACTAAACAAACTGGAGACGTCGCGCGCGGCGACATGTCCCTACGCGTAGTAGGTGTACGATACGAGGGGGGCAGGAGGGCGAGAGCTCAACGGTTAGTGGTCGTGAGTCATTGCTCTTGCTTGGACGCGCGGACAGTGTTTTGATCGACAGCGCGTAGGCATTTTCTACCAGTCTACCTTGGGATGCAGAGATAGAATGAAGTAGGTGTAATAAAAAGTTAATATGCGAATACTAAACCAAAATAACAAAAAAATGTAATACATGGAAATAAAATATATAAGATATAAATGGTACATCTCAAAAATAAAAGATATATAAAATAAATTATAATAAAAATAATAAAATGAAATATAAAATAACGAATATAATAAAAATGTATAACACATAAGTACATATTATAATGTCAGATGTATATAAACTCATAAAGATATACAAATATACACATAATCAAATCATCATCATCATCATCATTACAGCTTCCTCATACATCCAGCAGTGAAGGACCACGTCTCAGTTCCATAAGTCATCACTGGCAACACGCACTGGTTGTACAGTCTGTCTGTCTGTCTGAAGATGTGTCGTAATTTCTCGAACGCTGCCCAGCCGAGTTGAATCCGTCGATTGACCTCTCGGTCGAAGTTGGACTTACCTAGTCGGACTATTTGTCCCAGGTAAACATACTCGTCAAAAACTTCGAGTTTAGTGTTCCCAACAACTACTGGCATATGTGTGACATGGACATTAAATCACAAGCCAATAAAATATATAATATACATAATAAGAATATATATATTTATAAATATATATGTACATATGTATATATAAATAAACTGTTACTATTATGATTCTGCCAATTTATTAAGTGTTCCCGAACCTTCATCTTGAACGCGTAACGACTGCTAGCCGTCCTGATTTCGAGAGGGAGTGCGTTCCAAAGGAGAAAAGATTGAATGTGGAAAGAAGAATGAACAAGTCCAGAGCTATGGGAGGACAGGAGAAGAAGGTTGTTCGTAGAGCGGAGGTTTCTCTCATGACTAGCACTAAGCAACTGGAAAGTGATAAGTAGGAAGGGGAGTTGGAGACATCAGGATAAAATAAAGGGTGGTGAGTGCTTGCAAACTACGGCGTTGACGAATAGGTAACCATTTTAATTGAGAACGATAGGTGGATACATGGTCATACTTTCGAAGATTGAAAATGAATCGAACGCAGTTATTCAGAAGACGGTCATATTTGTTGAGAAGATCTGCATTCAGGTTGAAATAACACACATCGCCATAGTCGATTAGAGGAAAAATTAAACTTTGCACAAGGATTGTCTTAATTGCAGATGGTAGAAAATTTTTTAGGCGATAGAGAGAACGCAGGGTAACGGTGACTTTTTGTCTAACGGTCATTGCATGGGCTTTCCAACTCAAAGTGGAATCAATTAATAAACCTAGATCCTTCACAGTAGAACACAAATTAATCTCAGTACTACTAAAAAAGATAGGAGGTAGAGCTACTGTTTTCAATCTCTGGATCATCCGACGGCTACTAATTATTATGGCCTGACACTTCGAAGGGTTGACCATTAGGCCAAACCTGTCAGACCAGTTCTTAATGTACTCAAGGTCCCTGTTAATTATGTCCACTGCTGTAGAAATATCGTCAATACTCGCTTGTCTGTACAATTGTAAGTCATCGGCATACAGATGATACGCAGACTGAAGGTTTTGGGTAATGAGATTAATAAATATAGAAAACAACAAATGAGACAATATGCCGCCTTGAGGAACACCAGCATGTATGTCAAGCCAGCTAGATGAAAGCTCATCGATGCGAACCGACTGCTGGCGCCCTCGAAGATATGATGAAAATCAATCCAGTGCTTCGGGTGAGACCATAGAAAGGGAAAGGGTGGAAATTAGAATGTCATAACTGATGATATTAAAGGCGTTCGAGAAATCAACTAAACTAAAACCAACACAGTGACTTTAGTGTCCTCTATGCCTGCTCTAATATCACCAGTTACTTTCAGGAGTGCGGAAACGGTACTGTGAACGGGCCTAAAGCCAGACTGCAAGGGACTTAATAAGTTATTACAGGAGATAAACTGCGAAAGTTGCTTGTGGACACAGACCTCAAGGACCTTGGATAAGAAGGGAAGGATGGATATATTTCGGAAATGATTGGGTAAAGTGGGATTTGGGATCTTTTGTAAGGAAATAATGTACGCCTTACGCCACAATGAAGGAAAATCACCAGAATCCAAGGAGAAGTTAATGATGTGTGAGATAACTGGGAGGATATGGTCAAGTGTATAGATAATCATCCGTCAGCTGATGTTGTCGCAACATACAGCATTAGATTTAATGTAAAGGATTGTCTTCTTGACCTCATCCACAGCTACTGGAGAAAATTGAAAGATATCAATGTCGGGACGAGGTAAACCAATTAAGTGTTCATCAGTAAGACGCTTGGTCTGGTGATCAAGAGGACTGTTGGAGATAAAATGAAAATTAATATCATCCAGACCAATCGTCTTCTGAAACTCACAACGGTGTCGTTTACCGATACCTATGGTTCCAAGAAACTTCCAGATATAAGCAGGGGAAGAAGATGAGATGTTACTAAGAATAAATTTTGTTTGGCGTTGTGTATCATCTGATTGCACCGATTCCTTGCAACTTTATAAAGAGTCCAGTTTTGATCACATCGATCTTTTCTAAATTTGCCGAAAGCCCGATCCCTACGTCTCATCACAATTCGAACCCCAATCGTCATCCATGGTGCAGGTGGACGCTTGAGCTTCGCTTTTTTTAATGGGAGCATGTACATCATATAATCTAAGGACAGCTTCATTCAAAGCCCCAACCTTTTCGTCCACTGTGGGTGCAGAAACCACGCTGTTCCAGTTTATTTTGGATGCATCCATACAAAGCTTCTCAACATCCAAGCGACCAAAACAACGCATGTGAAGAATTTTAGCTGGAGGTTTAGGAGGTTTTAGAACGTTAAAAAGGAAAATGAGGTATTGATAGGAGAAAGCAGGTGCACAGTTTTGACCGTAGGAGAAGACAAGAGAAGGATCAGTGGTAAGGATTAAGTCAAGCCAGGTGTCCTCCACATCAATATTGTGGTGAGTGGCTTGTAAAGGTAAAATATGGAGGCCAACCGACTCGACAATCTGAAGGAGCTTAGAGGAACGGGTTGAGTGCAGAGTCAGGAGGTCTGTATTAAAATCGCCCATGATAATGTGATGTGAGTATTCCGGCCCCAAGGGTTCCAGAATCGTTTCAAGACTGGAGAAGTAATCGACAGAAGGAGAACAGTAGACAACACCAAGTACCAATATAGCTCCTTTTACGCAAATTCCAAGGAAAAGAAATTCTGCAGATGCAGTATAATAGGGGGAAGAAGAAGCTAGAATTTTATAAGAGAAATCACAACGAAGATATATAGCGACTCCATCCCTTCTCCTATCAACTCGATCATTGCGTATCAAACTGAAGCCAGAGAGAGGGTAAGAGGTAGAAGGAAGATGGGGCTTAAACCAAGTCTCCGAAATCAAGACGGCATGGACATGAGCGTCATTGAAAGCCTCAATTAGATCACTGTAGTGACTAGGTACGCTTTGTGCATTAATGTGGCAAACATTAAGCAAGGAGCAGGATTTATCGAATTTATGTCGCACAAAATCCCCTAGCGTTTCATTAATAGAGCAATAACTGTCATTTGATGAACAAAACTCGTTGTCAGAAAGAAAAGAATCATCATCGAAACTCATCAATATATAATAGAATATATAAATAAATAAATAATATAGACCTAAACGATAAGAATAAATAATATAGTATAATTAAAATTATATAACGTAAAAAAATAGTAATAATTTCGATTGCCAAACTGCCATCCCTGCACCACTCGCCAGCTAACAGATATAATACACAAAACAATAAAAATAAAAATGTATTGCAAGACAACTACAACTAAACTACATTAAGATTACTGATAATAAATAACTTAGAACAAATAAAAAGTATCATAGAGAAGTGTTTCATAGAGTACAAATATACTGTGTCCAAAGGACTTTGTATCCATGGTCATGTATTAATAATAAAAAAACCTTCCCAGCGACCGTAGACAGAGAAATATAGATAGACAAGACCTCAGCGTATGTCAATAAGAGATAGCGATAGTCCGCCATAAGTACATTACTACAATTACATGCAATTTAAATTGCCATTTAGACTTTTACCACCATTGTGTGGGTAATCTAGTTCTTTTTAATTTGTTAACTACGTCAACGACTAATTTAATTAATTTTCTTTCTAGGGGACGTATTTATGATTATTTGATTGTGCGCGAACTGAATGGCTCCGGGATGAACGTAAAGCGCGAAGAGAAATGAGTTAGTGATCATTTTATTACAATTTATCTAAGATCCTCTCAGAAGCCGCAGACAATTTACATAATTTAGGACCGGGTTTAGTAAACCTGTGGGCTTTCGAGTGTTTATTCTATATTTATAGCTCAACACTTAAATAGTATAAATAAATAAATCATAATCAACTCATAGCCCCCAATTCATTCAGTTGGCGCATGTATGATTTTATAGGAACAATAAAATAACCATATTGATTAAGTATAGTTTAATTAAATCCTTGAATGTCAAAAGTATACATAGTAAAATTGTCAGAGAAAAAGACATCTTTAAAAAGTAAAACATAATATTTTGATCCACGCGTCGGTCGGCGCGCCGGAGGACCGCTTATGAAATAGAAAGTTTAACAGCCGCTATCAGTTATCTTACAACTGTGTACTGTCAAAGGCCACATTTGTCAGGTGTCCAACAGTGTGCAGTCAGGGCTTGCGGAGGGCAATTATTTCATTCCAACTGAATATCTCTAATTCTAATTAAAATTATGGATATTTAATTAAAGTATGAGTCTAAGATAACGATCCTACAAATTTTATTCCATTTCTTTATCAGTAGAATTAAATTGCACTGTTAAATATAGCCCTTAATGTAGGTTTCTCTAAATTTTATTGTTTTTATTATTTATTGTAAAAATAAAACAATTAATAGCTTTCATATGTTATTTTATTAACAGAATAAGATATTTAAAACAAAAAATAATACAAACATCACATCTCATCATACATTTTTTTTACACACCACTTGTTTTTATAAAAGGCACTAACATCAACCACTCTGTTTGGTATCTCAAGTGGCCTTCATATTCCTCAATGGTTTAAAAAGACTCTTTGTATTAGGGTCAAAAATTTTATGTTTACAGTAAGTTGAACATATCAGCTACAAGTTAAAATAGCAACATAGTTCTAAGATAAATATTACTTGAGTAAGAGTTACACAAATATGGTACTTAAAATGGGCACAAAACACAGTGCTCATTTAAAACTTTTTTCTTTGGTTTTAGGTACATAATATCAAAAGAGTGTTATGTTTACCAAGATTTACATAGAACAAGGTATCAAATTCAAACAGAAAATAATTTTGCTTCTTAGAAATATTTTAAGAACAATGTTGATAAAAATTGTGAAATAACAACCACTTTAGTCACAATGAGGTTAGAAAAATATGGATACGACTCTTTATTTTTACAGGTATACACATTGCACGCTTTGCAATAAGCGGTTGTTCTTTTTTGCATATGGCGCACAAACGTCGCAACAGATGCTAAACCAGGGTATGTCGAAATAAGAGCTACGCGGTTTTTATCTTTGCATACCACGATATCCACATCTTGCGAGGTGCAGCCACACAATCGACCAATCGACATGTCACTTTCGTTTAAGTTACCTAGTAATTTATGTGGGAACAAATTGGCGATTTGTTCGAAGCACTCCCATGTAGTCAAAGCCCCGATCTTTCAATTCTCGCGCAAGAACTGGAGAATTGTAAAAATTATCCATCCAGATTGTATGGTCTTTGTGTTCAAGGCCTTTTAAAAGCCTAATAACGAAGGAGGGGATAATTACTGCGTACTAATGAGTACTCCAATCAATAAACGAGTAAACAAGTGTTTCAGGCTCTTTCAGAATTCAACCCTAAAGGAGGAAAAGGGTGACAAATTCTGAAAATCTGATTACGAAAACAACTATAATATTTCAAAATCCAACGTAGCAGACGGAAATACTATCATCCCCTGTAGCGATGGTTGAAATGTCAATATGAGTATCGTTTTATGGTTTTTGGGACGTGAATTATGAAAATGGTGTCGATTATGATTTGAAATCAACATGGATTAAAGGATGGATGGATGTATGTTTGTATGTAAAATCATCATGGGTTGGGTGACTTGGGTGTCATTTTTAAAGTTTTTGAGTAAATAACCACAACACAAAAAAAATACACAATAGGCAAGAAGATTTGTACAAAAAATTTGCACAAAATTACACCTGAACAAGAAAATACTAATTTAAAAATTAAAAAACAATTAAAATAACCAACCAAACCAAATATATTTTTTTACAAATTAATAAAATGGCAAAACCACCTATTTTGTATTAATCTTCAATTTCCAATCCCTACCAATAGATGGCGTTGGTATCGTTTTGGAACGCGGTAACGTTGTGTTTTTTCGAACTAATATAAAGTGAATTGTGAATGAGCGCTTCAACCTGTACCACATACGGTACCTATTAATTGCTAACGGATATTTGACTAAAATTCGACTTTGTTTACTTGCTTACGAATTAAGATTTGCTTCGTGTTTCGGATTAGTTGCTTGATTCGGTTGCTTAATTTTCTCACTGAAAAAATGACTACAGAAACTCTTAATATTAAAGGAAAAATGGAAGAACATACTGCCGTCCCCATTGTAGGTGACGGCACCTGTTTGTTTCGTGCTCTTTCATTTTTAATGTACGGAACCCAAGAAAATGCGATGGTAGTGCGTTCACAAATTGTTAGATTTGTGGTAAATGATTGGCCTAGGTTTTCAGTTATGACCCACGACAGAAATGGTGATAATTATTTAACAGCAAATGAATATTCAGCCGATATGTTAAAAATGAAACTTACAGTGGACTTTGTGAATTGGTAATATTCGTAAATATAATGCCTATTTCCAGGTGACTTACTTTGGTGGTAAACAGGTAACAGCAGATGGTTTTTCACCGACTTTTAAAGTACAAGGCCAGGACTACCTTTTAATTGGAAGTATATTACCAGAAGCCGAACATGACGCTCAGTACTTTCAAATATATTTTGTAGGTGAAGATGATCGAGAAACAAAGTTTCGATGTTTTAAATTTCCTAACTTAAAGCCAAATTTAATCAAACAATTGCAGAATATGCTGCATCAAGTTAACCCGTATATAAAAGATCTGAAAAGTGCCATTGATAAAGCCCTCCTTCAGAGTCATACAAAGTTGTCATACATGCTGATAAAAACCACCAGAAGAACATAGAGGTAGGTACGCACTGCAATTTAAGTGGCTTAAGTGTTAGTGGATCAACTATTTGATCGAAGGGACATCATCCTCGAGAGCCGAAGTAATTCACTTCAGCGAATTAGTGAGATACATCGAGCATATGATCCGCTACAGTATCCATTGATGTTTTGATGGGGGATGATAAGTATTCAATCAACATACCACAACGCGATCCCACAACTAAGTTGCCGCTTAATAAAACTGTCTTTTCTACAAGTTTCTATTCGTATAGAATAATGATTAAAGAAGGAGAAAATAACTATTTAGTCAGCTATCGTGCACTTTTTAGTCAATATTTGGTGGATGAATACGCCAAAATAGAAACAGAGAAATGAAATAATATCAAAAATAATCAAGCCAAACGTGCTGATAGTTACATTTAAAAGATACTATTGGACGACAAGGCGCAGAAGCCAACCAACTAGGACAAATGGTTGTCCTTCCATCATCTTTTACGGGGGGACCTAGGTATATGCACGAAAGAACACAGGACGCTATGACCTATGTTAGGAATTACGGCCGGCCTGATCTTTTTATCACATTCACATGCAATCCTCGCTGGGACGAGATAAAAAGCAATTGCTTCAAGGACAACAATCTCATGATAGACACGATATAATTTCGAGGGTGTTTCGACTAAAGGTGAAAAAGATCATGAACTTATTGACAAAGGGCAAAATATTTGGTGAAGTGCGATGCTATATGTACTCAGCGGAAAGGTAAAAGAGAGGTCTTCCACATATTCATATTCTTTTATGGCTTCACAAACGTATTACTCCGGATTAAATCGACAATATAATTTGTGCTGAAATACCGGATCCCAAACGTGACCCAGAGCTTCACGAAATCGTTAAATGTAATATGATACATGGTCCATGTGGAACTTTAAGTCGAAAGTCACCATGTATCAAAGATAACATGTGCAGTAAACGATACCCCAGGGCTCTTATAAGGGAAACTCAAACTGGTGAAGACGGTTATCCGCAGTACAAGAGACGTTTACTAGATGACGGTGGGTTCTCTGTTGATATCAAAGGCACAACCATAGATAATCGCTGGGTAGTCCCTTATAATCCAGTATTATTAAAAACATTTAACGCTCACTTAAATGTGGAATATTGTCATTCGGTGAAATCAATAAAATACGTCTATAAATACGTAAATAAAGATTCAGTCCAGGCATCGTTTGCTTAGGAGAATGAGAAGGATGAAGTTAAAACATACATAAGTGGAAGATATATAAGTTCATCAGAAGCAGTATGGTGAATCCTTGAATTTCCCATTCATGAGCGTTTCCTTCCCGTAGTCTACCTCGCTGATCATTTGGAAAATGGGCAAAGGGTTTATTTTAATGAGCAAAATCTGAGTGAAAGAGTGAATAGTCCTCCAACAATCACACTCCTATCCTTTTTTGATTTGTGTAAAGTGGATAACTTTGCAAAACATTGCTCTACCTAGAAGTACCTGCATACTACGTTTGGGATAAAAGAAAGTTCCAAAGGAGAAAGAGAGGAGCTCTGGGGAGCTTATAATGTGCATCCGAACAATACAGAATGCTATCACCTTCGCATGCTTCTTCATGAGGTCCAGGCCCAATTTCGTTTGAAGCGTTAAAACTGTAGATGGTCATGTATATTCGCGTTCCAATCAGCGTACAAAGCTCTCAGCTTGCTTGAAGTTGATCAGCATTTGTTCGCAGCAATGGAAAAGCATTGCCAATCAAAATGATTTCAGGATGTTTTACGATTATTTTAGTGTTCTGCAAAGTATCAGACCCTTTAAGCCTTTGGGAGAAATTAAAGAATACCTATCTGAAGATTTTAAAAGGCAATTAGGAGATGTTGATGTAGAGCACATAGCAGATGTGGTATTTAACAATTGCATTTCGGTATTAGAAGGTGCCGTATTAGCGTTGGGTGGTTATTAAAAGATTATGGGTTAACTCAGCCCAAAAATTTGAAAATAGAGAGTTTCTTAAAGAGACAAGTTACGACTTAGCATCATTAGAAAAAGACAGTTAAAAATAATGAAGGATCATTGAATGACGAACAAAAGCAGTTTACAATCAAATTAACACAAAAATTTTATCAAAGGAGGTGTAATATTCTCTTTAGATGCTCCGGTGGAACAGGCAAAACATTTCTCATAAATTTGCTATTAGCAAAAGTTAGGAGTACTCATGAAATTGCTTTGGCTGTGGCATCTTTGGGATCGCAGCACACTGCTTGAGGGTGGACGAACTGCTCATTGCTACTTTCAAGTTACCACCATTTAACAACAGCTATACTCCCATTTGTAATATATCGAAACAAAGTAATTTTAAAGTATTAAAACATACGAAAATGATAATGTGGGATGAAATAACCATGGCTCATAAGGGTGGCTTAGAGGCTTTAAACAGAACTCTACATATAAGAGAAATAAGAAGTTAATGGTGGTGTAACGGTTTTGCTAGCTGGAGATTTTAGACAGACTCTACTAGTAGTGCCAAAAGGAACTAGAGCAGATGAAGTTATGTCTTAAGAGATCCACTTTATGGCCTCTAATTAAAATCCTCAAGCTCTCGAAAAATATGGGTACACTTAGGAGCCAAAGAGTCTGGTGGATTTGCGAATCTCCTACTTGAAATCGGCAACGGTGATTACCCGATAAATGACGGAATGATAACCATCCCTGATAATTTGTACATAGTTGTATTTACGTTACAGGAGTTAATATCCAAAATTTACCCAGCTATTTATATCCACGATAAGCCAATGGAATGGTTGTATGAACGTGCCATACTAACCCCGAAAAACGACCAAGCACAGTTATTAACGATACTGTTAACGTCTTTGAGGGAAGAAATGTGTACACGTCAATAGACTCTGCGGTCAACACAGATGACGCAATTAACTATCCTGTCGAATTTCTTAAATCACTGAAACCATCGGGTCTTCACATCATGCTTATTCTGCGTGGGCACTCCTGTTGTTGTTGAAATTTAAAACCTCCTCAGCTTTGCAACGGAACCAGACTAAAAGTAAAAGCGTTACATCGTAATGGTGGAAGCCACAATTATAACTGGATGCGCAAAGGAAAGTGTATTTGTACCAAGAATTCTCTTGATCTCGAATGATCTTCCCTGAATTCAAACGAATACAGTTTCTCAAAGTGTGCTTGCAATGACCATAAACAAATCACAAGGGCAGACATTAAAATTTGCGGGTATAGACTTGAGAGAAAATAGTTTTTTTCACACGCAATTCTGTGTGGCTTGCTCATGCAAGCTCGCCCAGTACTCTGATAATTTTGCACACAGTAATAGATTAGCAAATGTGGTGTATGAAGAAGTTTTGTAGTTTACTAGCTTGCCCGCGACATGCAGTTATAATTATGGCTTGTACCAGCAGACTCTTTATATACCGAACTCCACGGACCAAGTCCTGGGCAAAAGGTAGTGTACAATATAAATATAAAAGGACCCAGTACACCCCTGTGGTACTCAAATTTAACTTCACGCTCTGACGATCGAAATATCTCTTCCATCTTATTTGCTATATTAATTTGATTAATTTCAGTTATTTGTATTCTATTTTTAAGTACGATTCAATTAGATTAAGAACATTACTCTAATACCATAGGTTCAAGTTTTCTTAAAAGAGTAGGATAATGTACGTAATCAAATGCCTTGGTCATATCGCACAATATACCACAGACATATGTACGTTTATCGACATTGTTAATAACATTGTATATAAAGTCATATATGGCCATATTGATTGTCCTGTGTGGTCTAAATCCTTTTTGTTCCTCACACAAAATGTTATATTTTTCAGTAAATTATACATTTCCTTAGATATATTTCTCAAATATTTTTAAAATTAGGGGATAAGTGCGATGGACCGATAATATTCCATTAGTTCTCTATTTTCTTTCTTAAGCGTGTTAGACGGGAAATAAAGCTGCAGTCTTCAGCAGATTTGACAGCGTACAGGCAACTGAACAGACAGATCTCCAAATGCATGCGCAGATTTTACGCAACTTCAATACAGCGCGTATTGAAGAAGCGATCAAGCGGAAACAGGAATCCAAAGTCTTTACTAGAGATCTGTCTGCCAGAAAAAGCTAACTGTCGAAACTGAAGACCGAGTGTGGCAGCGTCGTTTCCGGGACACCTGAAATTTTGAGTGAGATTGAGAGGTTCTATGGACAGCTGTATACATCATCGTTGGAGCCACACGCAAGTGTGAGTAACGATCCAAGAGCAAGATTAGAATAGCTCATCATCACCTTAAAAAAGTCAAGGCCCCAAGCGAGGATGGAATTACAGCGGAGCTTCTGAAAGCGGGTGGAAAACCGTTACTTGAATTCCTTCAGAAGCTCTTTATTTTCATTTTCCATGGCCTCCAACGCTCTCTTGAAGAACTACAGACCGATTTCCCTTCTGAGCCGCGTCTACGTGCTGTTTTTGAGAGTCATTACGAATCGTCTCGCAACGCAGACTCGACGACTCCCAGCCTTCCGAACAAGCCGGTTTCTGAAATGGTTTCAGCACCATAGACCACATACATACCCTTCGGCAAATTGTGCAGAAGTCCAAGGACTACAATTTGCCACTATGTCTGGCGTATGTGGACTATGAGAAAGCTTATGATTCCGTCGAAATGTGGGCGGTGCTCCATTTCTTTCAGCAGTGCCAAGTAGACTGTCGGCATATCAAAGTGCTGAAGTATTTGTACAGTAGGGCTACGTTGGCTATCCTAGTACAGTACCAGAGTACGTAAACTATCCAACTGCAGAGAGGTGTAAGAGAGAGTGACGTTATATCCCGAAACTCTTCACCGCTGCATTGGGAGAAGTTTTGGACTGGAAGGATACGGTATTAACATCAACGGCGAGTACATTACTCACCTTCGATTTGCCGACGATATAATCCATATGGCAGAATCGCTGGAGGACCTAAGCACTATGCTCAATGATCTCACCAACTCCCAGACTGTTGAACTTTTGCAGACGTATTTTTAAAGTGACGATCTGGTAAATGATGCATGATGTCTATGGATGCATGTGGCTCATGATTGTGCGTTAGTAGCGTTTCTGTGGGAGGCCTATGTTCAGCGGTGGACTTGTAATGGACTGTAATGATGATGGTGATGACGATATCGTATAATAACATTTCATTTGACTACATTTGATGGTCAAATTAGTTATTTCTTGAACATAAAATATAAGTAAGACTCAATAACTCAATGGCAAACGGGTTCATTTCGGCCAACATACAAAGAAATAAAAATGATAATCGTATGAACAAGCTTGAGAAGTTAATGTTAAAATGTATCTAAGTATTAGGTCCTTACATATGAAATTAGCGTTTTGTTGGACTGACTAATTTGATCTGAAATATCTCCTCTTTGGTTAAGAATTCCAAATTCAAATTTATACATTCATTTAGCTGGTACATTTGAATTTTGAAAACAGTCATTCATTTGTTTTTTCCTCATTATTTTTTCTTTGGCATCGCTTATTACCGCACAATGGAAAACATGAAATATCGGTATATTTACGAGTACGAGTTCTACCGTGGCACCAGTGCTGCAGAAACAGCTCGAAGGATTAATGATGTGTACGGCGCTGGTGTCGCAAAAGAAAACACTGTACGTTTTTGGTTTCAACGTTTTCGTTCCGGAAATTTCGACCTTCTGAACCAACCCCGTGGAAGGCCGGAGACCAAAGTGGAAAATGAAGAATTAAAGGCTATTGTGGAAGCGGATCCATCACAAAGCACTTCAGAGATAGCTGCAGAATTTGGGGTAAGTGATAAAACTGTATTAATCCACTTGAAGCAAATCGGGAAAGTAAAAAAACTCATGAACATGTACCTCATGAATTGAGTGAATCGAACTTTCAAACACGCGTCGACTGCTGTGTTACTTTGCTCAACGGACACAATAATGAAGGTATTTTAAATCGAATAATTACTTGTGATGAAAAGTGGATACTGTACGATAATCGGAAGCGCTCGTCACAATGACTGAACCCTGGAGACCAAGCCAAATCCTGCCCTAAACGAAAATTGACTCAGAAAAGTTACTGAGTGTTTGGTGGACTAGCGCCGGTGTCGTTCACTACAGCTTAAAATCTGGCCAAACGACTACGGCAGATATCTATTGTCAGCAACTGCAAACCATGAAGGAAGAACTAGCTGCTAAACAACGAGATTGGTCAATCGCTCTAGGCCACTGCTGCTTCACGACAACGCAAGACCACACACACTGCACAACAAACAACCACTAAGTTAGATGAGCTACAACTGGAATGTCTGCGACATCCACCGTATTCCCGGACCTTGCTCCAACAGATTACATTTTTCCGGAATTTGCACAACTTACAAGGAAAAAATTCAACTCGATGGCAGTCCAAATCGCATTCAAGGAGTTTATTGATTCTCGCCCCATGGTTTTTAGTAAAGGGATCAATGAACTACCTATGAGATGGCAAAGTGCATAGATAACAACGGTGCATACTTTGATTAATTAAATATATTTTACAAAAAGAATGACTTTATATTCTCCGTACAAAACGCTAATTTCATATGTGGACCTAATATATTGCTCACTTGACGAGCGTTACGAAAACATCTGTTAACTCAGTAAACAAAGCAGAAGTGCTTTATTAGGGGAAGAGCGGTGCCAACGTTATTGTTCTATTATGAGATGACGGAGTGAACACAGCAATGCAGTTATGTCACTTTAGTATAAACGATTATTAGAGTGCATTTTAACTTAAAAACCTGTGAAAAGCGTGTAAGAAATAAATTTTAAGTTTGAAAATTAATAAATAGAAATCCTAACTTCATAACCCTATTGCTTACAGTTTATTATTCCATTTTTTCAGCCTTATTTATAAAAAATATTTGTATTGAAGATTTATTTATACATAATAATAATAATTTGTGTTTTATGCACGCTTGACCAAAGTGATTAACAGCCTTTTGTCCGATGTGAATAAGACACACCCATGTAATGGTGAGGTCATGCTTGTCCTCATGTATACCTTTGGCATACTTAGGAGGACTCAAACTAAACTTAACGCCCTGGATTGAAAAGTCCGCACTACTTTGATGTCTCATACAATGCATACCGAGTTCGTCGATTATGAGGCTGTACTTGCCGCCAAAACATGGTGGGCGTAGCTTTCAGAGCGCCCTCACGAAGTGTGCAATCTCTGTAAGTACTTCAAGTACTTTTGACGAGATTGATGATTCATTCTACGCGAACGTCATTTACCCTCTATCATTATCCAACGAGCAGTGGCAAATCCCCGGTACATAGCATTTCCGAACGGGAGACCGTATGGAGAGAAGGAGCTCCATGGGCGTTTCTACAGGGCTCTACATGAGCCTTTCGTAGATATGGTCGTCTTCCTCCACTAGCTACGTTTCGGTGAACTCTTTGTAGAAACCGAGGGTTTTGTCTGTGCGATACAGGATCAGGTTATTAATTCAAATTCAAATTTATTTACTTGTGAATACAGGTAATGAGACAGAATAAATCTTTAAAAAAATGATGTTCGCTGCATTCAACCCATACAAATATTATCATCATCATTCACATGTCCACTGCTGAAGTTATGCCACAAAGCACGGTCCTGATCTACCTGCATCCATCGACTTCCTGCATGTTTTACCAGGTCGTCACTCCATCTAGTGATCTACAAATATTACGTTTACAATTAAATCTACTACATTTCTACACTTAAATTATTTCACAATGTTTTTTTTTATATTATAATTATATTAGAATGCTCAAGAATGATGTAATTATTAATTAGAATAAGATATTTATAATATATAAACTAATCGAATGTCAAAAAATGATATATGCAATGTCATTATAATATGCCTACTGATGCGTCGCTTAAATATTCATTAATTGATTATTAGTATTTCTCAATTGGAAATGTTTTAAATTTATGAATATTTTTCATTTCACGAAACATAGATGGATCATTATTGTAGATTTTATATAATATAGAGTAAATGCTTTTTCTAAGTAAAGCTGTCTTTGATGAAATTGTATGAATTTTATTTTTACGTCGATTGTTTGTTATTAAGTAATCATTAAATATTTCAGGATTAGTTTTTACAAATGTCACAACTTCATAAATATGCAGTGCGGGAAATGTCAATAATTTAATTTTTGTAAATTGTAGTTTACAGCTTTCTGTACTTGCTAGATTTGGTAACAGCACACTCTTTTGTTTTGTTTTGTTGTATATCTTCGCGTCTTGTAGCATTGCCCCAAAAAGTTACACAGTAGCGCACAGTAGAAGATACGAAGTCGTGATATACCGTCCATAGAGCATCTTCATTTACTACTTTGGATATTACATGTAGAGCGTGAGAAAATTGATTTAACTTTTTGCAAATATATTCTGTATGAGTTTCCCACTTTAAGTTATCATCAATTTAAAGACCTAAGAATTTTGTTTGGGGTATGAGTCGCTCGCGTCCGTAGGCTTCGACCATCTAACCCTAGGCCCACCCTACACGTATCCCCCGGGTAGTACTGAACGAGCGACAAAGCCGAAATAATAGACTCGGCTCCTCGCCGTATGGTAGCGGCATAAAATCTACCAACCCTTAGTTCGCACCATGAACCAACAAACAAAAGAAATGGCCCCGAGTTCCCGGCGCACCTTTAATTTTGATAAAATATTTTTTTTTCATCAAAATTAAATTAAACGGCGACGAGGTTCGCCACCCGTCACCTTCTGTCTCCCGGAGGGGCGAAAAGTGGATTGCGGAGGCTCGTCTGGCTACGCTGAATGTATGTGGAGCAATAAATGATAAGATGGATGAAGTATGCGAAATGATGATTGATAGAGGAATGTGATGTAAATGACACGAATGAGGAAGGGAAAGGATGCACATGGCATGTATACCGCTTACTGGTCTGGTGTAGACGAGACCGAGCTTTCATGCCATGGAGTCGGTGTCATCCTTTCACAAAGAATTGGTAAATGTGAAAGAGTATGAATGTGTAAGCCCAAGGCTGCTATGGCATGAAAGTGGCTTAAAGAAGTTGCTTGTGCTAGGGGTGTACGTTCCAGACGTGTCTAAGCTTATATCCGAGAGCAGTTTTGGGACAGTAGGGATGGTGTTGATGAAATATAAGGGAAATGAAAATATTATTATGTTAGGAGATTTTAATGTTGGGGTGAAGAGGTTTGGTTATGAAAGGATATTAGGAACGTTTATGATGAAAGTATAAATGAGAATGGTGAAGACTTCCTAACCGTATGTGTGGAAAATATTTTTTGTGACGAACACTTTCTTTCGTCATAAGAGGATTCACATGTATACATGGGAAGAGTTGGGGTGAAGAGGTTAAGGTGAAAGGATATTAGGAACGTTTGGCGATGAAAGTATAAATGAGAATGGTGAAGACTTCCTAACCGTATGTGGAAAATATTTTTTGTGACGAACACTTTCTTTCGTCATAAGAGGATTCACATGTATACATGGAAAGAGGTGATGTTAGAAACATGATAGATTTCATAATTGTGGATGAAAGAATGAGGAGCGCAGTGGTAGATACAAGGGTTTACCATCCAACGTTAACGGATCACTTGGTCTTATGTCGAATTAACGGACTATTCAGGTGTTGGTGGCATCGGACATCTGTGTCTACCACTGCGTTACAGCGTATAAGAATAGAGAGGTTACAAGATGAAGGTTTGAAAGAGAAGTATAAATGTAGACTGAGAGATATAAGTAGTTTGAATGAATTATGTATGAATGATTTAGACTTGAAGACTGTATGGAATAATGTTAAGAAAGGTTTGGTGGATGCAGCCACCGAAGTATGTGGTGTAACTAAGAGAACGAATGAAAAGGAAAATAATACGTTGTGGTGGGATGATGAGGTACGGATGAAGTTGAAGCAAAGAAGAGAGCATGGCTAGATTTACTAGCAAACAAAGCTGGTAATTCTAGCGGTATAATTGATGAGATTGAAAGAAAAAAGGCTTTAGACGTATAAATAAGAGAGTGAAGTTTTGAAAGGAAGCAAGAAAGAACGAATAAGAATGATAGAAGGATATCTGATAACTTCCAGGCAAATATTAAAACCCTCTCAGAAATGAGGGGAGGCCTGTGCTCAGCAGAATGACGTATATTGGCTGTAACTAAATATTAAAATGTTCTGGAAACTCGTAAGAACTGCCAAGGGAAATTCAATACAGCCTAGAATGAATGCTATACGGGACGAGAATGGCTGTATGCTGAATGATGAAGTTTCTAATTTAAAGAGATGGAAGGAATACTTTGGAAGCGTGTTTATGAGTGAAGAGTCGTCTGAATTAAGTGAAATAGAAATTCGAAAGAAGGAGAGGTAGATAAGTGTAGATTAAATAATGAAAGCAATGAAAAGCATGAAAGCAGGTAAGGCAGCCGGATATGATAGAGTATCACTCGAAATGCTAAGGGCTGAGAGGGAGTGGTGGCAGGCCTGCGTACACCTGTTTAATTTATTTATATTGGGAACTGAAGCGCGTACCGGAAGACTGGGCAAAGCCGTTATAGTCCCAATATATAAGGAAAAGGGTCAGCAGGACTGTAAAAGTACCGTGGTATCAGCTTGCTTGTCATTATGGGTAAACTCTATGCTAATGTGTTGAAAGAGTTATGGAAGAAACTGATGGAAAAATTTGGGATGTGCAAGCTGGATTTAGAAAGGGAATGGGGTATACGGATCAAATTATTTTCCATGCGCATGATTTAATTTTTGGGCGAATGAAGTTTTTGGCCGAAAACCAGAAAGTTTTTTGTGCGTTTATGGACTTGGAAAAGGCAGATTATGACAGAGTGGACAGGAATGTGTTATGGCAAACACAGAACTCATTTGGGTTGAGCGCTGGTTTGATACAGGCATTAAGGTCTCTTTATTGGGACTCTAGTGCTTGTGTCAGGATCAAAGGGGTCTACTCGAACTGGTTTGGCATCCAAAAAGGTGTCAGACAGGACTGTGTAGCTTCCCCGCGGCTGTTTAACCTTTTTATGGACAGTTGTTTGGAAACTTTGAAATTTGAAGAATGTGGGTTGAGAATGGGTGAGTTAACCGTCAATTGCCTTTTGTACGCCGATGATCAAGTCATATTTGCATCGTCGGCAGCCGAGTTGCAAATGATGGTCACTTTAATGAACTGTTCATTAAAAGAAAGGGGTATGAAAGTGAACGCAATTAAGACGAAAGTGATGGTTTTTGAAAGATTATGTGAAATAAGAATAGAAGGGGAGTTGATTGAGCAAGTGGATGAATTTTATATTTGGGATGTGTATTTAGCAGGGGTGGTAGATATGATAAGGATATAGAACGACGAGTGAACGCAGGAAAAATGATAATGTGAATGGGGCTCTACACGCTATTATGAAAAGCCAGAATGTTTCAAAAAAGGCACATATGGCAATTCATAATGCTGTGTTAGTCCCTACTTTAATGTATGGCAATGAAAGTTGGGTCTGGCAGAAAATGCACGAGAGTAGAATAAATGTAGAAATGCGGTCATTAAGAGTATGCTAGAGCTGAATCTGAATGACATGGTGAGAAATTGTGTGATAAGAGAAATTGTGGTTTGCAATATGACGTTGTGACCAGGATTAAGAAAGGAATGCTTCGGTGGTTTGGTCATGTAGGTAGAATGAATGTTGCCGGCCTTTAAAAAGAGTAGGCTCTTTTCTTGAAGGTCCTAAGTCGTATCGGTCCGGAAAATTTCTAATGGTATTCGATTCCACAAGGAAGTTGTGCCAGGAAGAAAACCTCTTATAAATCGCACAGTAGTGGACCGCCAATCATCCAAATGGTATATGGATGCGATGCTGAAATTGAGCGGCTGTAATTAGTCCGAACAATTCCTTAGAGCACTGTGATAGATACGATGGGAACAGTATTCCATGTGCGGCCGAAACAGCCTTGTAAAGTTACTATATTCAAAGAATCTAAGTTATTATTTTAAGAAATAATATATTCTTCTGTTTGCGTAGATTTATCGAATAACTTGTTAGAATTAATACAATTATATCAAATTACATGATTGTTTGTTATTTTGTATGCGTTAATTTTTATAAGACATTCATTGCATAATATCTCTTAGCAACGATCGGCAAATACAATTAGAAAAAATGACTTACATGGTATAAACGATCGAAACCCATCTCTACAAATATAAAATCTTATGACATTACAAATATATCTAAGTACATAACTAAACTTTTTTATATAATAGTTTGGTGTATGGAATTTCGGATATAATTACATTTGTATTTGATAAACAATTCAAATAAACTTCTAACACTTAATGCTTAATTTTGTTTTCAAGATTAATTACTTGTGTAATATTTTTACTGCGGATATAGAATTTGTTTTGTAGGAGTTTTACCATAGATATAACGTTTTTATTTTTCATGACCGTGGAAGACATTACTGAATTTCCAGAAAGACTATTTTTTCAGCAAACTTAGATTTTTTTCTTTGAGCTAGAGTTTTTTAGGTCTATATTTTCTAGAAATAATCGCTCAGCTTTATACCGAAATTATTCCTGGAGTCGTTCTGTGAACGGCTAATCCCGGTCAGCCTCGGGTCATCTGAGGCGACTGGGACTCGTGACGGACCGCTCCGGGCTCAAATGCGGCGGTGCCTCGATACTGCCCGCATTGTCCGGTTTCTCCCTTTCTCCTAACTCTCCGTTTGATCTCGTTTGGTTGATTTTTATTTATTTATGAATTTTTAATAATATTTTTCCTTCATTTATATAGATGTATGTATATTTTTATCATTTTTATTTATATTTTAATACAGCCCAACCAGATGAGAAAACTATAAAAATACCCCAAAAATAATTCATTTATTTCAGACTATTTCAGAGAGAGATTTTTATTTATTATTATTAAGAAGACGCTGCTGTCCATTTCCTGGATCGTAGCACCTTAATACAGTGGCAGTGGATATTCTTACACCACCACTATACGGTTCATTAGCACCTAGAAATCCACTGCTGGACATGGATCTCTCACGTTGTAGAGAGGATTTGCCATAATCGCCACGCTTTGCAGGCGGAAAGACGATCGCAGTTTTACGAGTAGCTTTCTTGCACGCGGCGTACATTTAATTTGTAGAATAATTTAATTTTAAATTCAAAACATCCGCTGTTGTTAACAAAACAATTATTAGTCCACATTATGACAAGCGGGTGCCTATTGTGTGCTCGTTATATGAAGCCAGTTTTAGCTTTGATTAACAAATATCTGCTATTCGCTGTCCGTAGCTCGCAAAGTGAATTTAATTAGAGCGCCGGACTTGTCAATTATCTACCTTTTCATTGTTTCACATTGTATTAGAATTCAAACATTAGCTTTTAATAAAAAGTAAAAGCCTACTTCTAGATAGTAGCCGCTTTCCGATAGTGTATAGAAGAATTAAAGAATTTCAGAAAGTGAAATTATTTAATTCATTTTAATTTTGAAGTTTTTAAAGAAGAGGGCAAACGAGCATGCGGCTCACCTGATGGTAAGTGTCGACCGCTGTCCATGAATAACTGCAACACCAGGAGAATCGCAGGTGCGTTGCTAGCTTTTTAAAAAGAGTACGCTCGTTTCTTGAAGAATCTTAAGTTGTATCGGTCTGGAAAAATCGCCGGTAAACGATTCCACAAAGTAGTCTTGCGAGAAAGAAAACCTAAAATGCACAGTAGTGATCGACAAGCATCTAGATGATATGCATGGTAACGAAAATTTTGTCGCGATGTGCGTTGGTGAAATTTGGCGCCTGGAATTATTTAGAACAATTCCTCAGAGCATTCCCCGTGGTAAATGTGATAGAGAAAGGGATGCAACATCTCTTCGGAGTGTCAGTAAATCGAGCCGATCGGAGAGAACTCGGTCCTCGACGATTTGAGCCGCTATGCGCTGGATGCGGTCAAGTGGAAGCTGGAACTGGGGAGTCCCGGCCCAGAAATGGGGACAGGTTTGCACTTTTTGTTGAATCTTAAATTTTTTACCCTTTTGAGTGGGCTTACGACATTACAAGCTCAATTTGATTTATAATTAAGTAATTTTTTTTAATGTTTAACCTTTTTGAGAGGACTAAGCGCTAGGCGTTAATTCCACAGTACGTCTTGTTGGATCACCACCGGCACCAGTGGTATTGTAAATTCCAGTTTTCAGTGCTGATTTACCCCGTGCTCGACAGTGAAGGAGAACATCGTGAGAATACCTCTATGTGTGAGTTATATATTTCGATGACATAAGAAGTCCACAAAACGCTGCATCACCTTAGACTAATTTATCTATAACCCTCTCTAAAATGAAAGTAGGTCTAGCCAGTGCAGGACGTGTATGGGCTGGAACTTCATTTTTATTAATAATGTGAAATGAATGTGTGTATTGTATTACCTAATTTGTAAAACACGTCCCTCGCCACAAATATGTACTATAAATACTATAACTAAACCCAACATTACTATCCCAACTCATCAGAAAACAAATCCCTACCGTCGATAATACGACACGTTTCGCCTCTATGTGAGGCATCATTAGAACAAATAGGCTGCAATGGCTCACCTCTAAAATTTAATTATTTTTACATCTTAATATGATAAATTTCCGCAAAGTAACGTAATTTCTGAATGTCTTGACCGATTGAGGTCATATTTGCAGAATATTAGTCTTGTCGAGACGATGGTTCATAGTTATGCTAGGTTACAATTTTTTTAAATGGAACACAGTACACCTGATGATGATAAGTGGATGCTGGGGCCCATAGACACCTATATCTATCCTCGATTTAGAGTCAAAAACAAACGCGTTATTACATGACTAAGATGGAATGCCCGTTTTCCGTAAAATGGTCTGAATTACACACTCACATTCACCAAACGAAACATAGCAGCTGCTATTTTACGGTATTCTGTATAAGCGTGTTCCTTCTCCGTTCGAGCTAACCCATTCGTGCTACAACCATATAATATAGCTAAAGCATGGATCTACCACGATAGGTGCTTTCATGTTCACATATGTTGATTAAGTGCCAAAAAATAGAAAATCTGGTACCCGATAAGTGGCGCTGCGATCCTGTGTTTTCAGTGAGACAATTCTGCTAAAATTAAAATGAAAAGTAAAACAATGACCATCACAAGTTGTTAAGTAAATTAATTAACTCGCAAAAGACCAAACAGGCAAGCAATGAATAAGAATAAAAATTTAATGCATAAATAATAGTCGTTAAAGATAAATTATTATTCTGTTCATGAATCTCTTTAACTACAAAATAAATAGTCTATTATTGCACGTGACTACTGCAATTGAGTACTCCACTTTTAATAAAGGCAATGATTGGAAATCTTATCCGCAAGCACGGCACATGTATGAGATCGAACTTTTTCGTCAATCTAAATCGACATTCAACAGCAGCGGACGTTTAATTTATTTACATTAATTGTTTATGGCCTGGCTGCAGAAGCCGTATTTGGATGGATTTGCCGTAATTTCACAAATTTTCATTATCGTGATTGTTAATTATATGATGTTTGATTTGATGATTGATTGTTTTGAAAAAGTGGGTATAGAGCCGTCAATTATATTTAAGATGCTTCAAAAGCTAGACTTCAGCCGTGTGTGTGACAATATCGACAGGTACAAAAACAATTCCTCAGATCACAAAAGACAGAGCGACATTGTTCTCTGATGATTGACGAAATCCTGTAAGGATTTAAAAATATTCTCGCGTGAAATGAAGATTCTCGCTAATACCCTATTAAAATTAAAGACCTGAAACTAGATGTTTACCATCTATATACAGGTCTCGATACGCTAGTGAAAACACAGAAATAATATGCTGTTTACAGATATGTGATTGAAGACGTACTGGTCTCAATGTATGACCAACTCAAACCTGGCTCGTGGACAATGTTCCGTATAAGAGATTGGCTCGTCCCGTCCAGATCTGAACCTGATATACTACTGTAAATTATGGTCAGTGCTATACGACATGGCATGCTTAAAATTTTATTCCGACATTCAGTTTCTCAATAAATCCTTAAAGAGTCCTATTAAAGTCGAAGGTATACTTGCATTACACTTAAACTTCAGAAATATGTGTACACAAGCATTTATTATTATTATTTTGTTATGCTCATTATATATAAATCTTATTAAAACTCATTTGCAAAAAACTGGGTGATTTTGAATTTTATTACTTGAAAAAAATATGAAAATGGTTTTAATCATTTGAATATGTTACAGACCGATAATAAATTGAGGCTGGTTTTAAAGAAAACTTTTACTACATTTTTGGCGCGAAATTCCAAAGTTAATATCGTCTCTAAATAACTTTTAGTCCATTTTATGGAAGCCATGCAAAGAACCACTGGATGATCGTTTTCTATTGAGTCAAGCGTTGAGAAATCGCAAATCTTCGTATGGTCCTCAAGAGCAACTTCGAAGAAGTAAGAAATGCAAATAAGTCTATGGAATTTCAGGAGGACGCCTCGCCGCCAATATACGTAGTTATACGCTCAGCCTGCGCCCTAAATTACTCCGTGAGCACCGTGAAGGCCGATGTCGGCGAGTACTACGAAAACATTACATTTCATTTCATGGCAAGAAATTACATTTCATGGTGGGCCTCTGTAATATTTTGGCAGGAATAAATTCATTGGATCGTATGGTGTTAGTATTCATCAAAAACGGCACACTAGACTGGACACCGATAATGGAAGTTTTAATTCCTAAAACTAATTATTTATGTACGATAACTCGCGTCCATCGGTCTAGCGATGTGGAAGCGTATGTGCTAGAGTTTGGATTGGCCAACTCGAAGTCCCGACCAAAATCCAATAGAGCATGTCTGGAACGTTCTAAAGTGACGAGTGTACACTACAAGCACATTGAACTTTAACATTATTTCTCATTAATATAACAAAATGTTATGATAAAACTGATGAAAACTATTCCTTGCAAATTAATTTACAAAATTCTGAGTATAAGTCTACCTAAAGTCGTCAAACAATCATATAGTAACAATAAAATTGGTTCTTTGCTTAGGTGTCCACTTTTTTTGCAAAAGAGTTTATATAAATCTGTATTTTTCTTTAATCTAGTTTTTGCCTAAATACATCTCACTATGATTCTTAAAGAGCTATGGTGCAGAAAAGACTACCTTTATGTGTTTTGCTTTTGCTACTTACCAAGGTATTATATAATTTATCCTTGGTAAATCAGCAATTAAGACTATAATTAAAATTTTTAGAGTTACCGTCGCTGTAGAGCAAACATAGAACCTGAGTTACCACGGCTTTATGTTATTTACATATTTACATAAATAGCGGAAGATACCCACATATATTATGAGTGTAAGTAAATTTGTCGCAAGTGCTATAAAGGACAGGTAAGGTAACATGAGTCCGCTTGGGGACCTCATTATGGACTTCACGGCTGTGCGGATCGCCATTAAAAGGAAAATAACACTAGGTTTGTTGGTAGTGATAATATATGATATATTTATAAATTATATAATATTCCTAGCATGGACAATAATTAAAAAAATTGCTTTATTATTTTAAAAATGTATTCTTAAATTTCCTTTCGTTCTCGATTTTGATTAAAAATTAATCAGAACTATGTAGTGCAAATAATCGATACCTCCTAAGTATAATGAGTCAACTACATAATTCAAATTTTACAGGAGCGCCTGTCAAAGTTTAATTATTTATAACTTTTTCAGTTTTGATCCTAGAATGTTGATTTTTAAATTCGTACTATTAGATTTGAGACCCTAGATACTAAAAGAGTAGACCTATTTTAGTGAGTTTCCAAGATAATGTAGTTGACTTAGTATACATAATATAAACTATGGCCTATAATGAGCTAACTGCCACATACACTCGTTTACATTGTATTTGTATATTTACCATATCTTAAGGAAAAGTATTAGGTTTATAAAAACACAAATACAGAATTGTATTTCATTTTCTTGGATTAATTTACTGACATTGTATCTACAGCATAACGATAATAAATTAGTTGACTCATTATACACTGATTTTAATGTCCAAAATCGGTTTGCTACTCCAGCAGTAATTGATATATCTGCAAAATAATCAAGCTTTTAGCTTGTTTATTTTTCATATAAAAGAAAATAACTTTATTTCTTGTTAGTTATTATTTATTAAAAGTTATTCATTTCATAATCAAGTGGTTAAAGTATGTATACCTTCCATAAAACATTGCATTTTAATACACCACGCATAAAGGTAGAAAACAAAATTTTAATCTTTTTTAGTATTAAAACTAATTAACAAAATAAAACTTCTTATTACTCTTCTTAATCCAATGATTTTTTTGGAAGTATCTGTTTTGTTAATGAAATTCAACAAAATATAAACAATATCTGAGTAGATGAATCAGGTTCTTGTAATCACTTGCCTTATTATATATAATAGTCTTATTACATATAATTATAAAATAAGTGATATTCTTTTGGTATCTAACGTGACTTTTACCAAGATCCATAAGGTATTTGTGTTTATTTTTGTCAATTGGCAGTGGTTTTTCATAAGCACTGACTAGAAGCAGATCCACCTTTTCTTTTTTGTTTCGTGTGTTCTTCGGTTTATTCATGCAGTTAATCCATTTAACAGCATCGTCTTCATAGTTGTACTTAAATATAATTTTAAAGTGATAATTTCCTTGTATTTTAAATTCACTTACATTGTTCATGACATTTTAGTTCCATAGCTAGTAGTTGTCCAATTATTGCAGTGCTTGAAATGTGTTTTAAAATCAAGAATCAACTCCTGTGACATTTCAATGACATTATAGGGCTTGCCATCTGTTTCAGAGCTGGGGTATAAATAATCCTGTCTTTAGTCTGTCTCTCAATCAAGGCATGCATGCTGTCCCCTTCGTTTCTGGTATGACTAAAGACAAGGAAACGACGAAACACAATTGTCAGACCAGAAACGATACTCTTTTATACCTTTGGGTATTGTCATTTCAATAAATTTATAAGCACAGCTTGCAATTTAATTAGCTCCCCTTTTAGCTGTCTGTTGATTTCAAGAATAGCAAACCTTGTAAAGATACCATATCAGAAATGGTAAAATTTTACATGGAATATTTTCTTTTACAATAGAATGTACATTTAGCATTTCTGTAAATCAAAAGTACATGCTAAAACCTCTTTATTTGCATTGTTAATTCCTTGTCTTTTTTTTTTAATTTTGTAGCTGTTTCCTTTTCTTTCAAATGATTTCTTTGTTTTTGTATTTCTTCTTCGGTAGCCTGTGTTTTATTTTCAAATGTGTTTTTCATAAGTCTTTTTGGGCTTACGAAGGCAATATTTATATATTTGTTTACAATATCACTATATTGCCATACATTGACGTTTTGCCAGAATAGATATTTGAATCAAACCACTCTTCATAATGCTTGCATCTGGGGAAATGGTAATGAGCCATCCAAATACTTACATTTCAATCTTTGCAGATGTAATGAGCTTCAAAAGGCGCGAGACATTCAATAATATGATCAATCACACCACGCCATATTGAATGTTATAGTTTTTGGATGGTTATCGGATTCTACAAACACTCTTCCACGATCAAATTTTCTAGAGCGGTATAAACAAAGTTGAAACTTATCGAGAGGGTTCTAAGAAATTTTGTTTTACAAACAGATATTCTTCTTAACACTGCATTGTCATTTAATTCCAATCATGGTAAATAAAATTAAATAGTATAAAGCTGCTTCGAATTTTCAGAAACAGTAAGCACTTTTGGTATTTTCATAACGTACTTAGTGATAAAATCCATTGTCGTGAATGATTGCCAATCCTCCAAAACATCTCAAAATTTATTTTCGGTTCTCTTCTAATCCCATCATAACATTTTCATGGCAGCATTTAGGAACAGGGCAGGATGTATTTTCCATTTCTACTGGTGTGCTCCATACCTATTCATTTTGTATTTTCTCTGGCTATCCTTCCATTCTTGCTTAAATTACTCCTTAAGCAACCTTTGTCCTTTTAAAATTTGAAATTCGCTTGCGTCGATCCTTGGCTGATGGTACTCCTAGTACTTACTGCTGAATCAGTATCTTCTATGTAAGACCAATCGCTGGTATGATTATCTGGTACAGTAAAACTAAAGTTAAAAAAACTATTTGGACTAGAAAACGAAATTGCTGGTGAAGGTATGGTGTTAATAATGCTTAGTCTTAAGTCCATTTATATATACGAGTATATCTCGATAGATGAGGATTCTCTTGAATTTTCTATTATTGATGGCGAAAAGACTGAATCAGGTGACGTATCAATAATACTGTCAGGAAATGTGGAGCTTTGGATGGCAAAATTTCTAGAATTATATTTTAGGTCTACGTGATCGATAATTGACAGTTCATCTTTGGTAAAGTAAGCACCAGGTGGCAGGGGACATGCCATTAATGAGGCAAATTATGGCAGCAGACTGACAGACAGACGACTGTTTAAAATTAATCCCTTTACTACTAAAAATTAGAATACTAAGTCATGTGTATGCAAACTATCACGACGTATACTGGTTTATCTCAACAACCCAGTATAGAATGTACAGAACTTTAAATAATTTATAATCTAAAAATAATGTGCTTATTTACTGTCATAATTATAATTTATATAAGCTATTGTAATGAAAAACTTAAACTACTTACCATTTTTATGAAAATATTCTGACGTTATTTTCAAAATTTTTGTGAATACCTAATATAATTTTAGTGTCTTAATTCTACCAAATTACGCACAGGTTTTGCTCTAGCATTTTGCAGTATTCCCTCTATGCTTATTTAAATTAAAATATAGTGATTTTATAAATCAAATCTAATATATTGATCGCAAAATATACACCTATATTGACATACTCACGTGCCACGCGAACGCTGTATACTGGTCCAGTTTAAACATGTCGCTCAAAGTACCCCACCAGCGTCCCGCGTATACTGAACGAGTAGTAGCTTAGAATACGACGTATTGAAGTTTTAAATAACACTACATGAACCAGTATACGTTAGATTATTTCCAAAAGTACTTATGAATTTTAGGTTTTTTCGACATAGTCTGATAAATAACATGTTTTTACAAAAAAAACTGAAAATACCTAAAATGTTAGTTGACTCACTATACTTAGGAGGTATCGAATATGGGTATGTATGTAACAATCATGACTCTCTTGTAATATGTGGTAACTTTACATACGTTTTGTTTTACACCTCATAATTAAATAACTTGCGTTATTTCTCATCAAAAAAAATATAAAATCATAGTTGTAGCACGAATGGGTCGGCTCGGATGAGGTAGGACCACGCTCTCACCGAATACCAGCAGCTTATTGTTGTGTTTCGTATGGTGAGTGCAGAAAATCGAAAACTCTTTACTGGGAACGAGGCATTCCAACTTAGTCTTCAGGGGTGATAACGCGTTTGCATTCCTACCATCAGGTGGACTGTGTGCCTATTTGTCAAACTTATTCTATTAAAAAAATCTGTTTGCAAATTAGTTTAGTAATAGTAGTAGACAAGAAATAAAATAGCCGATATGTTAGCATGTTGAAAATAATTTTCTAATGACTGCTTTGATGGCCGTATGAAATTTACAACGAGCGTTTAGCCGCTGAGCTACAGCGGCTAAGTGCTCGTTGTAAATTTTACTGAACGCTAACAACCAAATCAATGCCGAATATCCGAGGAAACCTGCATCTCTGAGGAAAAAAATATTTCGAGGGTACGTAAAGTCCGCTAACACGCACTCGAGCAGCGTGGCGGACCAATTGCTACATGGCTTCGGACTATAACTTTATTTTTTAACTTTTTACTTTGATTTATTCTGGAAAACATACGTGGAATAAACAACGGTTATAAAATATAAATTTGGATTTGTCAAATAATATCTTATAAATAAAGCGAAACAATTGGTAAATAAAAATTGAATTCCATTTCGATTATATTTTTGATCGTATGCGCTTATTGATATGATCGGAGATAATCCCTATAGATCCGATAGGAAATATTCTTTACGAAAGACAATTTATGTCTTTACGGATCCATCTCGCTTTGGCAGGCAGCCAATAAAATATTTTTATTTTTCTTTTGTTCCGAATCGTGTGGCGGCGGTGTTAAGAGAATCTCACTATTCTATTTCGTCCTGTGGGTGACGGAAGAGGTAACTATGGAAAATTCAAGAAATATCGTTTATGTTTTTCTATAGATGCCGGTAAAATACCCAATTATTACCCAATAAAATTTAAATACCCAACTCAGCAAATGGAAATAGCGTCCGTCTGTTTGTCCGTCCGTCGGCTGTGACGATTAAGGCAAATTCTGTCAACGGCAAAGAGAGATATTGTACAGTAGTACGGCTGCTGTTATAGAAGCGAACAGGCTCAGCCTTACACAACGGTCTAATTGAATAAGTTTTATGGAGCTTGTAAATTCGGCTCTGTGATGATGATGATAATGTTCAGTGCCAGATTTAGAGTTCTGACAGCACTAGGATAACTATGAATATGCCCCCACCCCCACCCCTCCGGCCTGCTCTGCCAGTGCTCATCCCATGAATATATTTACTAGATTTCTACCCCGCGGTTTCGACCACATTAAACTAAATTTTCCGTAAGAATTAGGTATTTTCTCGTGGTAAAAGGTCTTTCTTCAGGATGCAGTCAGTCTATTAATCGCCTTATGAAATCTATTCAGCAGGCGTAAAACGTAAAAGACAGTCAGACAGACTAAGTCCTTTTGCAATTATATTATTAGTAAGTGTTTAAATATAGTTTGTTTTATTCATTTATATGTTAATTAATTATAACCAAGTATTTCAGATGGTTTGTTGTAAGTATTTTTTTTAAATTCAATAGGGGCTAATGAACATGAGGTTCACCTGATAATAAGTGTCGACCGTCGCCTATGAATAACTGCAACACCAGGGAATTTGCGGGCGCGTTACCAGCTTTTATATGGGCGTAAGCTCGTTTCTTGAACGTGTAGATGATTCTACAAAGAAGTCTTGCGAGAAAGAAAACTCCTAATAAATCACACAGTCATGGTGGACCGCCAAGAACTCAGATAGTGTTAATGGTACCGTGAGTTTTGTCTAGATGCGCGTTTGCGAAATTTGGCGGCTCGAATTAATCCGAACAATGCCTCTGAGGACTCCCGTGGTAAATGCGATATAAAATGCAAAGGGATGTAATATCTCTTCGCAGCGTCAATGAATCGAGCTGTTCAGTAAGAACTCGGTCGTCAACGATTCAAGCCGCTCTTCGCTGAATGCGGTCAAATGGTGGCACTAGTTTGCCCCGGCCCAGAGATGAGAACAATATTCCATGTGAGGCAGAACTAGCACCTTATAAAGTTGCAAGCGGAACGCTGGCACAAAATAGTGTCCCATTCTGCTGAGCACACCAAGATTTAGCCTTCCTTCCAACTTATCGGAACGTACGTTATTTGATATGTCGATTACTTGGATTCCGATGCTAGCTGAAGCAGCAAGGTAGTGCTCTGAAATTGAGAGCGACAATGGATTATTTAAAGAACGCGCCAAACTGAGGCGCGTTCCGAGGGTTAAACTGGACGAACTAAGTCAGTCCCAATCTGGAGATTAAACCTCGACTTGATCAAAGTTTGTTCCCTCGAAAAATTGGCACGGGCGGTGTAGCATCACCGCTCTCTGCTTACATTGATATGCTGAAAACAGTGGTAGGCTGAGCATCGTTCACTATGACCTTGATGCCCAATCTGCAAGAAAACTGCGATATCTGCACAATTTTCAGGAAAAAACTTGTGGACATGTGCTGTTTGGGACTGGTCGCTTATCAGCCTTAATTTTGCATTATTTTTGTTTTGTTGTGTAATTTTAATAAAGAAAATGCTTTGAGTTACCTATGGGTCTATTAGTTTTTAATTTTGATTAAGAATATTATACAGAGATACTTATTTTGAAAATGTAGTAAGTCAGAAAACAAGTTGAAATTTGACAAACAAAATTTTAATTTCTTACGTCGAAAAATAGTGTATTAATTTTATTTTATTATCTAAATTAAAAAAACGTCTTTAAAGGTGAATGTAATAATTTACCTTAAAAGATGTTCTTAAAAAAGTCAAACAGAAATAGCCAAATTAAATAAATTTTGTGTCGGGTTAAAAAGCGTAGCGTTTCACTTTTAAGTTATTGCTTTGGTGTTAATTAAGTGTCAAGCTTGGAGAGTTTGTAATAAATACACTTTTTTAAAGCATCGACTAGTTACATTAAATTACACGTAATGAACACGCTCTAGATGAACATAAAGTTCATATTTTAATTAACGCTATTAATAAGCTTTTAAATAAGCTCGACCTATCTTCGGGTAGGTATGTACGAGGGTGGATTGAAAAGTACTCGGCCTAACACAGATCCATTCAATTCTAAAAATCAAATCTACCCACATTATTTAGTTCAGTTCAGACTAGTTCATTGTGTGAAGTTCGAAACGTGTGCGATAATTAGTTGTGATTTTATAAATTTATTAACAAAGTAATCGGACATAATTTCCGCGAATGGAGCAAATCGAGCAGCGTGCCGTCATTAAGTACCTCCAT
>JAGSMP010001761.1:0-37106 GCA_029286625.1 Parnassius orleans
GTGCTGTTTGGGACTGGTCGCTTATTAGCTTTAATTTTGCATTATTTTTGTTTTGTTGTGTAATTTTAATAAAGAACATGCTTTGAGTTGCCTATGGGTCTATTAGTTTTTAATTTTGATTAAGAATATTATACAGAGATACTTATTTTGAAAAGGTAGTAAGTCAGAAAACAAGTTGTAATTTGACAAACAAAATTTTAATTTCTTACGTCGAAAAATAGAGTATTCATTTTATTATATTATCTAAATTTAAAAAAAAACGTCTTTAAAGGTGAATGTAATAATTTACCTTAAACGATGTTCTTAAAAAAGTCAAACAGAAATAGCCAAATTAAATAAATTTTGTGTCGGGTTAAAAAGCGTAGCATTTCACTTTTAAGTTATTGCTTTGGTGTTAATTAAGTGTCAAGCTTGGAGAGTTTGTAATAAATACACTTTTTTAAAGCATCGACTAGTTACATTAAATTACACGCCATGAACACGCTCTAGCTGAACATAAAGTTTATATTTTAATTAGCGCTATTAATAAGCTTTTAAATAAGCTCGACCTATCTTCGGGTAGGTATATACGAGTAATGTTATGGAATTTTATAATTCGGTTAAAGCCTACTTCCGGACGTCTGAGCGGGTTCAGGGTCAGATATTTGACATTTTTTTCTATTAGCGAGTAAAACTTTAATTTGTCAACTTATATGGGGGCCTTGATACAGCATTAGAATGTTTTCGAACTTATTAAGCTGAATAAAATAATACATATCCAGATGTAATAATATGTGAAATACATAATGACATTTTTCTTCCAAAATTTCTATGACACGTATAAATCAATCAAAAACCTATAATTTCAGTGAGGTCACTCGTAGAATATATTCAATTCGTTGTCGAAATTGGACTGTTAGAAGCCGGTCTTAAGTGGTGATCTTGGAGTTAAGGATTGAACGGGTTAAAGTGAGTTATAATAACGGCGGTAGAGCCACACAGCAGCTTTTGCTGTTGCACGTATGGGCCGGCTCGAGCCGGGTTAGTACCACGACCTTATAGAATACCGGCGTGAAGTGGAAGCTCTGCTTTTGCGTTTCGTCTGGTGAGTGCAGGTGACCGGAGGCCCAATTCCCCCCATCAACATGGTATCGGAATTAAATAATAGACTACCCCAGGAGGGTACCAGCACCCCTGGAGAATCCCTCGCTGAGCATCCACGACCATGCTACTCCACTCCTGAGCGTGGGTGCTCAGGCTGCCCCACGTATTCTGGGGAGGGGCAAAATTCCGCTCAGAACAATAACTGCTCGGGGCAAACTGAGCAACAAGACCAAGACGCTGCCACGCTATCCGTGAATTTCTGCAACATCAGGGGACTTCACTCGAACCTAAAGGCCGTCCACTACCATATCGAGACGGCAAAGCTGGCCTTGCTCTTTCTGACCGAGACGCAGGTGTCTTCTCCGGCTGATACTTCATATCTCTCCTGCCCAGGGTACAAATTGGAACACTCATTTGTGCCTCGGGCTGGAGTTTGCGTATACGTCAGAGAGGACATCTGTTCTTGATGCCTCGGCAGTCTTGAAGGTTTGGACCCGTCCATCCTTTGGCTGCGCGTAGATAGCGACGACCACCCGCGCGTCTACGGGTGCCTCTATAGGTCCCATAGCGGTAATGCCGAAACAGACCGACTCATCGACCACGTCCAAATGGCTACAGATTCCTTGCTACAACAGGTCCTATCCGCAGAGATCGTGATCCTTGGCGATTTTAACGCCCACCACGCCGAATAGCTCGGTTCAAGTTTAACCGATCATGCGGGAAGATCTGTTTATGACTTTGCCTTGGCATATGGTCTGACACAACTGGTTACTTCATACCGTGGATTCCAGATGTGGAGGATCATACACCTTCCCTGTTGGACCTTCTGCTGACCTCTCATCCGGACGGATATCAGGTTTCCGTCGATGCCCCTCTCGGCTCTTCGGAACATTGTCTGATCCGGAGTGTGGTGCCATTCACGCTCACCTCGCGGTTGCGTTCTGTAGGTTGCTGCCGTGTTTGGCATTACAGGTCGGCGGATTGGGACGGAATGCGGACTTTCTTTGCGTCCTACCCATGGGGGCGGATTAGCTTCTCGCCGGATGATCCCAGCGCTGTTGCTGACACTGTCCTGATGTGGTGCTACAGGGAATGGAACTATTTATTCCATCATCTGTGGTACCCATCGGAGGCAGATCTCAGCCTTGGTTTGGTCGCTCCTGTAAGACTGCATTACGCAAAGAAGTATAACTTCGCCTACTGGTCCTTTAAAAGAGTTATTGCCAGGGCAAAGTCAGAGCACATAGGCAGAATTGGCGAGAAACTAGTTCGCCTTCCTTCGGGAACCCGTGCATTCTGGTCTCTCGCCAAGGTTGTCCAAGGGAATTTCTGTAAGCCATCACGACCATCTCTGCACAGGGAGGACGACTCACTGGCCAACGCCGCAAAAGAGAAAGCCGACCTTTTAGGCTCCATTTTTGCGTCCAACTCGACTCTTGATGACGGGGGAAACATACCGCCGACCATCCCGCGATGTGAGTGCTCCATGCCGGATGTGCGGTTCGCAAAGCACTCCTCTCCCTGGACATCTACAAGTCGAGTGGGCCTGACGGAATCCCCCCAATTGTGCTGAGGACGTGTGCTGCGGAGTTGGCACCGGTTCTAACGCATCTTTTCCGGTACTCCTACTCCCTAGGCGTAGTCCCGAAATCATGGAAGACAGCTTTTGTCCAACCGATCCTAAAAAGGCGACCGCTCAGACCCGTCAACTACAGGCCTATCGCCATCACCCTCTTGTTCTCCAAAATAATGGAGTCCGTTATAAACTGCTAGCTCATGCGGTACCTTGAGGATCACCAGCTGATTAGTGACCGCCAATACGGTTTTCGTCGGGGTCGATCAGCTGGTGATCTTCTGGTCTACCTGACTCATAGATGGGCGGAGGCTGTAGGTCCAAGGGGAGGCATTGGCCGTTAGTTTGGACATTGCGAAGGCCTTCGATCGGGTTTGGCACAAGCCTTCTTTCAAGCTCCCTTCCTATGGGCTTCCCGAGAAATTGTGCAATTGGATCGCCAGCTTTCTTGCAGATCGGAGCATCAAGGTCTTTGTAGTGCATGCTCCGACTACAAGCCTATTAACGTTGGTGTTCCACAAGGCTGCGTGCTATCACCAACGCTGTTTCTTCTGCATATCAATGATATGTTGCAAACCGGTAGCATTCATTGCTATGCGGATGACAGCACTGGTGATGCTCTATACACCGGCCGCGCCAATATTTCTCGGGAAAACGTCGCCGAGTACCGGAACAAACTTGTGTCTGAAGTCGAGTCTATTCTGAACAAAGTCTCGGATTTGGGGCGACTAAATCTAGTCCAGTTTAATCCTCAGAAGACACAAGTTTGCGCGTTTACCGCTAAAAAGAACCCTTTTGTCGTATCTCCTCAGTTTCAAGGCACTCCCCTTGTTGCCTCAGCCAGTATCGGAATCTTCGGCATCGACATATCGAGTGCAAGCAGTTTCGTGGTCACTTGGAAGAGAAGGCCTAATTGGCCTCTAAAAAGCTTGGCGTGCTCAGCAGAGCGGGACAGTATTTCATGCCGGCACAACGCCTGCAACTTTACAAGGCGCAGGTTCGGCCTCACATGGAATACTGTTCCCATCTCTGGGCTGGAACTCCCGTGCCAGCTCCTTCCACTTGACCGCATCCAGCGCAGAGCGGCTCGAATCGTCAACGGCCGGTCCTTTCCGATCGGCTCGATTCATGGCGCTGCGAAGAGATGTTGCATCTCTTTGCATTTTCTTTTCGCATTTACCACGGGGAGTGCTCTGAGGAATTGTTCGGATTAATCCCAGCCGCCAAATTTCACGAACGCACATCGCGGCAGAACTCCCGATACCATCCACACCATCTGGATGATTGGCGGTCCACCACTGTGCGATTTAGAAGATGTTTTCTTCCTCGCACAACTTCCTTGTGGAATAGTTTACCACCAGCGATTTTTCCGGACCGAGACGACTTAGGGACCTTCAAGAAAAGAGCCTACTCCTTTTTAAAAGGCCGGCAACGCATCTGCAATTCCTCTGGTACCCCTGGTGTTGCAGTTGTTCATGGGCGGCGGTAGTCACTTACCATCAGGTGAGCCGCAAGCTCGTTTGCCCCCTCTCCTATAAAAAAAAAACTTTCAAGTACAATCTTAATTTGTCACCCTTTTAGCATCTTTATTCACTTATAATTAACACAACAAACTACAAGAATTATCAAACTGCTAAACAAATAACTTACTTTAAAGCTAAGGACCGTGCTTTATGACTTTCGTTGAGGGCGGCGTATGTTCAGTTGTGAACTTGTAATTGTGGGGTTGCAATGATTATAAGTGATGAACTATCATTAAATAAAAAATTGGATTTCTTATGAGTTAGGTACTTTCATGAAAAGAACCTAAACTTTTCTTAAAGGGCCTTCCCCTCCATGCATTCCTCTGGCATTGCATGTGTTCTTGGATGTATGGGGTCATCTGCTCTTCTATGAAAATTGTTCATAATTTTGAACAAATCTAGGTCCTAAAACGATAACAATTGAGACATGTTAGATAGACGTGTTAGGGCCAAGCTGTAGCTATATTAATTGTATAGTTCTAGCACGAGTGGGTCCGCTCGACCGGGTAACGATCACGCTCTCACAGAATCATCATCATCATCATCATCATTACAGCCCTTCACAAGTCAATTCTGAACATAGGCCTCCCCCAAGGAATGCCACAAAGCACGGTTCCTGAGCCACCTGCATCCATCGACTTCCTGCATGTCTTACCAGGTCGTCACTCCATCTAGTGGGGGGTCGCCCTACATTTCACCTATTGGTACGAGGCTGCCACTCGAGAACCTTTTATCTTCATCGGTTGTCGGTTCTTCGGGCTACATGCCACTTCAGCTTACTAATCCGTTGGGCTATGTCGGTTACTCTGGTTCTACTGCGGATATCCTCATTTCTAAGTTCATCATGCAGAGAAACCCCGAGCATAGTCCTCTCCATTTCTCGCTGAGTGACCTTGAGCGTCCTCATATGGCCAGCAGTGAAGGACTAAGTCTTAGATCCATAAGTCATCACTGGTAATACGCACTGGTTGCATAATCTCGTTTTCAGGTTTTGAGGAATACCTGACGAGAAGATGTGTCGTCGTTTCCCGAACACTGCCCAGCTGAGTTGAATCCGTCGATTGACCTCTCGGTCGAAGTTGCACTTAGCTAGTCGGACTATTTGTCCCAGGTAAACATACTCGTCAACAACATCGAGCTTAGTGCTCCCAACAACTACCAGCATAGGTGTGACATGGACATTAAACATGATCTTTGTTTTGTTCATGTTCATCTTAAGACCATGTGGAGACACTATTGAGGTCATTGAGCATAGTGCTTAGGTCCTCCAGCGATTCTGCCATAACTATATCGTCGGCAAATCGAAGGTGAGTGATGTACTCGCCATTGATGTTAATACCGTATCCTTTCCAGTCCAGTAGCTTGGAAACGTCTTCCAATGCAGCGGTGAAGAGTTTCGGGGATTTAACGTCCACCCTGTCTTACACATTTCTGCAGTTGGATAGGTTACTCTGGTTCTGTACTCGGATAGCCATCGTAGCCCTACTGTACAAACACTTCAGCACTTCGATATACCGACAGTCCACTTGGCACCGCTGAAGGGACTGTAGCACCGCCCAAATTTCGACGGAATCAAAGGCTTTCTCATAGTCCACATACGCAAGGCATAGGGGCAGATTGTACTCTTCTGTCTCCTGTACAATTTGACGAAAGGTGTGTATGTGGTCTATGGTACTAAAGCCTTTTCGGAAACGGGCTTGTTCGGGAGGCTGGAAGTTGTTGAGTCTGCGTGCAAGACGATTCGTAATGACTCTCGAAAACAGCACGTAGACGCGGCTCAGAATGGAAATCGGTCTGTAGTTCTTCAAGAAAGGCGACAACGCTCACAAGACCACTCTGCTCCACGCCTCCGGAGTAGTCTCACCATGAAGGACGGAATTAAAGAGCTTCTGAAGGACTTCAATTACCGGTTTTCCACCCACTTTCAGAAGCTCCGCTGTCATTCCAGCCTTGCCGTTTTTAAGGTGCTGGAGAGCCATTCTGATCTCGCTCAGACTGATATCCGGGATATCATCGGAATAGTTTCGGATAAGACTCGCTCTTGGATCGTTACTCACACTTGCTTGTGGCTCCAACAATTACGTGTACAGCTGCCCATAGAACCTCTCAATCTCACTCAAAATCTCAGGTGTCCCAGAAACGATACTGCCACACTCGGTCTTCAGTTTTGACAGTTGGCTCTTTCTGACAAACAGATCTCTGGCAAAGACTTTACAGCCTTGGTTGCGCTCGATTGCTTCTTCAATTCAAGCTGTATTGAAGTTGCGTAAGTCCCGCCGCATGCATTTGGAGATCTGTCTGTTCAGTTGCCTGTATGCTGTCAAATCTGTTGAAAACTGCAGCTTCATTTCCCCTCTAACAGCTATGAGATTAAGAGTGTAATCGGAGAGTTATTGTGTTCTTCTACGGCGGGTCTTGCAAAACTTAGCTCCGACCGCATGGATAGTTTCCACAAGCTTGTCATTCAAACCGTCCACTGCATTGCAATCTTCTAGGCACTGAAAACGGTTTTTTAACTCGAGCTGAAAAGACTCGAGACTTTGGATTAGAGCACGAGGGAGACGGAGCGTTGACTTTATTAGACGAGACCGCTCCAACTTAACGTTTAGTTTCAGTGTGCCTCTAACCATTCGGTGATCGCTACCAGTTTTCACCCTCGCGATCACTGACACATTACTGAACAGTTGGCGTCATCTCATTTTTTGTCGTACCGTCGGGGTTCGATCAGGTCCACTTCCTGTGGGGCTGCTTCTGGAAGAAAGAGTTCATCATAAAGAGTCTCTCATTCTTGATGAAGTCACCCAGCTGCTGTACCCTTGGGTTCCGTTGCCATATTCCGACTTTCCCTACCATCAGCTCACCGTTCTCTCTTGTGCCTAGTTTTGCATTGAAGTCTCCCATTACCACCGTATAGTGGGTTTTGGAGGAATGCATGGCTCTAGAGATATCCTCATACATTTTCTTCACCTCCTCATCGGGATGTGCCGAGGTTGGTGCGCAAACCTTTATGACCTTCAACGAATACCGTTTGGTGATTCTGAGTGTAAGGTACGCAACCCTCGTCGATATACTCACAATATTTACAACGTTGTTAACGAGAGACTTGTGGACGATAAATCTGACACCTCTTTGGGACAGATGGTAGCCTTCCCGGTGATAGAACAAGTTGCCGGATTCGAGGGTTACCGTGTCTCTCTCTTCGGATCTCGGATAATCCTATAATATGCCAGCGTAACTTGTCTATCTCTTCTTCCAGCTCCAGGATCTTCACGTCAGACCTCAGGGTGCGTGCGTTGTATGTTGCAGGTGGATTCGTTTTAGGTGGCAACCGAACCTTCACCGGAGATTCTTAGCACCGCCTGCCCCGCTGTTACCATGGTCGCCACTGTAGCCAGGAATAGCGGGGCCGCCGGGGACTGGGGGCCGTCTCTTCGTAACTTTCATCATGGGGGTATATTTGCCATAGTTGCCACGCTTGGCGAGCGGGTTGGCAACCGCAGTTTTTTTATTGTAATATTGCTGTTATCAGGAAGATGCTGCTACCCATCTCCTGCCTGTTTCCCACTGTCGTCTCTTACGACACCCACGGGAATATATGGGTAGTGGATATTCTTAACCGCCATTATACGGCAAGACTACAAGGCTCACAGAATACCAGCGTAAAATAGCAGCATAATGCTGCTGTTTTTCGTATGATGAGTTTAGAGAACCGGAGACCCTTTTTACTGGAAAAAAGGCATTCTATCTTAGTCCTCATAGCTAAAAACGCCTCTGCATTTTGATTCGCAAACGAGAATAGATGTCATCAGGTAAATTCAAGTGGACTGTTTGCTCGCTTGTCACCCTTATCCTTAAATTGGGAAAAATAATTTGAAATTAAAATACTTTGAAAATATTTATAATTTATTCATATTTATTGGTATATACATAATGTGTCTTAATATGTTATAACATTTAACTGTTATAACATGTTAAGATATAACAGTTAAATGATGTTAAACATGTTAAGATTCACTGTACATAACAGTGAATTTATATTCGAGTACTTCCTTCTTCTAAATTTATAGTTCGTTGAAATTTCTCATACTTTGTAGGGCCGCGTTGACATCCACTAGAAGCTACGTGATATATTGTGAATAGTTACGCAATAAGCAGGCGTTAGGCACTCGAAAAATATCGCGGCAGGTTGGACCTCCACTACGCAGGCTATTACGTCCCGTTCTTATTATTTTCTATAGCACGTGGATGTGGATGTTTTTGATTTTCTTCTTATGCATTAATACTATTATAATAATTTAAAATTTTCATTTATCTGATTCTGAAAAAATAAAAAAAATAAAACTATTTTTACGGATTTTATCGCGTTCCTTCAGTTTTTGAATAATGAAGGTAGCCGGGCTAACTATGACATTGGGACGTCAAACACCTCAGTCCCCCCCGTGACCATGGGTGCTGTTAAGCACCCGAAACGTCGGGAATCAAAATTAGTAAAATTAAAAGCGATAAAATCCGTAAAAATAGTTTTATTCAATGTGTAGTGTTCGCGTAAATATAAGATTTCATTTATCTGATTCAGAAAAAATAAAAAAATAAATTAGGCATAAATAGGATAGTTAGTTTAAGTATTCTGATATTAAATACTATAAAATACTGTGGTGATTCCGATGAACTATACAAACAAGAAAAAAACTAAAAAAAAAAAAAAACAACGGTATGATAATAACAGTAATTTTTAATACAAATTAAAGAAACGCTTGAGAAGATTATCCAAAATAAAAAATTAAATATAACAATGATTGATCAAGTATCTTAAAGGCAAACTGAATACATGAATACCCCAATATATATTTATATCTCTTGTGAATATATATAGGACATAAATAATCTTTTTACAGTTTTATATTCTAGATTTAGAAAAAGAGTAGAATGTCATGAAAAATACTTAAGAGTATATATTTTATCTTAGTGTTTGGAAAATAGCTCTTCAAAATTCCACATTTTCATCCAATACCTTGACGAAATCCACCAGAGCGAAGTCATAGACAAAAGATAGTATACAATAAATAACCGATTGAGGATTGACGGAAAACAGTATGTAATCTACTCGTAAATGTAAGACTTTTGTAAAAAACATTTTTGTATGTTTACTACTTTTTCAACATTTTTTACAAGCAAACGGTTCGTTTACGATGAAAGCTTACTTTTAAGGCAAGTGAGCATGTTATTTGGACACCTGTTTTAGCATCCTTTGGTAATTTTGTTTTCAAGTTACTTTACGTTTTAGTAAATGTTTTTGAGTACAATTTGAAGCAATAAATTAAGAAATATCAATTTTATGTTCATCATGCGAGAGCAGCCATAATCAAAGGTGGAAATATTTAGCTAGGTTCCTTTAATTATAGCTGTTTGCCATGGCTTAATGATCGGAGCAGCTGCCGAAATTTTGCGTTAGAGGTTCGAACACTATTCAGTTAAAAATTTTAAAAAGCAATTAACACTTTTCGGGTAGCAGTTATCGGGTAGTGCAACTTGTGCAAAAAAATTAGCGGTTTTCGGGTCTGATAGCATTGTCATTTGTTAAAGTGCATATGCTTATTTGCGTATATTTGCTTAGTCAATAAAATCTAATTGTCTGAATCAGTTTAAATTACATCACTATTTTCACAACCATCTATTTCGACATTTCAATATTTCGTACTTCGTAAATAAAATTGTATAATATTTGAGAAAAATATACCACATAAAATCCTTATCCTTAAAGTTTGTCAAGATTTTTTTTAATTGCTTCTATAGCCTTTAAAAATATGTCATGAAGGGATATTATTGGCTATTCGCCACAACAACTTGAAGAAAATTTACTGCTCACAAAAATTTGGCTTTGCGCTATCGCTACTCTCTCTCTTGGGATACTCCCGTGAGATTAAAGTAATGTTAAGTTAGGAAGGGCTGTGTTGCTTTGCGGTTTCTCACGAGAAATATATACGTATGCGTTATGTTTAACTTACGGTTGACAGTATAAAAGTGAAAATAGAAAATTTTACCTTTACACAAAATTCAACCCTTAATGGATTGCTCAATAATACATAAATAAATATAATAATACAACAATAAGTAAGACGGAGTAAAAAATAAACTATGAGAAAGTATTTCTAGAAATGTTTACCATATGGCGTATTCTGGAATCTATGCCCAGCAGTGGATTAAATAATACTGGTGATCTATGTGTATTATACATTTGTTCAGGCTATAATTTGGACGTTAGTGTTTTCACAATCGAACTCAAACTCGGCGTCAATTTTTACGGAGTCATTTACTCCACACATCATATTATTATTAATTGTTACAAGTATAAGCGCCAACAAATTTTGTCTCCACCTACCTCGAACCTTCTAGTACTGTAGGGTCTACTGAAATATCAGAGAAACTTGGACAATATCACTAATTAACTTCTGTCGGTAAATAGGCCCACATATATTGGATTGTTACCTTGTTTGTCAAAATCCTATATTTGTGTATTTCCAAATATTAAAATATTAAATATTTTGTACCAACGTAAAGTAGAAGCTTAGCTTCTGCGTTTCGCTTGGTTAGTGCAGATGGCCGGAGGCCCATTACCCCCCCCCCCATAACATGCTAGCGGAATTCAAAAAGAAAAGACTACCCCAGGAGGGTACTAGCACCCCTGGTAATGGAGAATCCCTCACTGAGCATCCACGGTCAAGCTACCCTCTTCTTCCTGAGCGTGGGTGCTCAGGCTGCCCCGCGTATTCTGTTGGGCAAAATCCCACTCTATACTAACACTACTCGGGGCAAACAGAGCAATAAAACCATGGCAAGCCCTGCCACGCTATCCGTGGAGTTCTGCAATATCAAGGGACTTCACTCGAAACTTAACGCCGTCCACTACCATCTAGAGATGTCGAAGCCGGCCTTGCTCTTTTTGACCGAGACGCAGGTGTCCTCTCCGGCTGATACTTCGTACCTGTCCTACCCGGGGTACAAATTAGAACACTTCTTTGTGCCCCGGGCTGGAGTTTGCGTATACGTCAGAGGATATCTGTTCTCGACGCCTCGGCAGTCTTGAAGGTACGGACTTGTCCATCCTTTGGCTGCGCGTAGACAGCGACGACCATCCCCGCGTCTACGGGTGCCTGTATAAGTCCCATAGCGGTAATGTCGACACAGACTGATTCATCGACCACGTCCAAATGGTTACAGATTTCTTGCTACAACAGATCCCATCCGTAGAGATCGTGATACTTGGCGATCTTAACAATAATAAAAAATAATAAAAAGACAGTGACTTTAGCTTATAATAATATGCAAGTCATGTGTGTTTTTACCCGTTACCGTTACAGCCTATTTAAGTCCACTGCTGAACATAGGCCTATCCCGTAGATTGCCTCATAGGGGGTATATATGCCATAGTTGCCACGCTTGGCAATCGGATAGGCAACCGCAGTTTTTTATTTTTAGTCGTTATTAGGGAGACGCTGCTGCACATCTCCTGATTTGGTTTCCTCTATCGCCTCTTACGAAACCCACGAGATGACAAGGTAACGGGTAAGTTTTAACTGCTATAAAAATTTGTAACATTTACTGCATTGCATTTGTGATATATAATATGATGACGTAAACTGAAAATACAACACATATTACATAGATTTCACACGTAATTGGAGGTAGCGAGATAAGGGGTTAATCGCAATATTCAAAGCCCCAGACCAGTAGTTTGTTTGGTAATAAGTATTGACTACATACTGCTTGTAATTTAGCGATCTATTTATGTAAATTGTTTTTGATTTTGTTATTTATTTATTTTACTGCTCTCACCAAGTTTACACCTGCCACAATAACACGCTACGGGTTGACTGGCGAACGGAAATGCCGACATGCATTAGGTTCGCCCAGTGTTACCTTAATTCTAAGGTATAATGAATAAATAACAAAGCAAATAACTAAATAACATGAAAACCGTGACCCAGACAGAATACAGCTGCTAAGTTTCCAGGCTAGGAAATAATCTTAGCTTGAGCCAACATTTATGTATAAGCACAAACTTTGCCTCTTTGCTCTCTCTAGTGATCGTAAGCTCGACTGCTGATCATGTGGTCCGGGATTCGATCCCCGGGACAGGGGTATGAGAGTGAGGGAATAGAGTGTGTACCTGTATTTCCGCATATAGTCATGCACTATAATTCTGTCCTGCGTAAATGGCTTGTCTCCGTTTAGACTAGCGGTCGTGTCCGAAATTCAGTCTGGATTACATTTTTATTATAAGCACAAAGTGTTGATCTCGAGTATAGTTGTGTAAAATATAGTAGAACGAATTTAAAAAATGAAAATGCTGTGGACTATAGACATCTACGTCTATTCCCGATTAAGAATGAAAATGGAGATGCATTGTCACCCCTGAGGACTAATATGAAATGCCACGTTTCCAGTAAAAAAAGGGTCTCTGGTTCTGTACATTCTCCAAACGAAATACAGCAGAATAAATCTGCTATATTACGCTGGTATTGTGTGGGAGCGTGCTTCCTTCTCCGCACGAGCCGACCCATTCGTGCTACAACCATAATATAGCTGCAGCGTGGCTCTACTATGTAATTTTTCTATTCCATGTATATTATTACATAATACTTTTTGAAAGAAAAATATTTTATTTACCAATAGGTGGAAAAATACCTTTGGCTTGTATTTTTTGAATATAAAATCTTTCAGTAATGTTAATAGTTATTACAGAAACAACATGGTAGCATTCACCTCATTCCCAGAGTTTATTTGCATTCATAATTCATTTTGAACCACTGCTGAACCTTCCCCAAGGAATGCCACAAAGCACTTTGATAATTATGATTCCTTTTGCGGAACTGATAAATTCTGATGATATTTGAATATTGTCACATTGTCGGTATTAAGCAGGAGAATATCATATTTAATAAAAATACAAGAAAAATGCTCTTTACACTACTAATTCCCCCGTTAACCACTAAAAACAACTAAGCTTAAAATGCTTGTGCTAGAAGTGGTCCATGACAGTAGTAGAATGGCGGATTCGACCCACCTATTTTTAGTTTTGCAGTCCGAACGCTTTACCAGCAAGCGTATAACTGTCACTTAGTATTTGTTTAAGCTCTTATTTACTAAAGATGAATGTCCGGAAGTAGGGTAGATAACGAGTATGAAAAATTGCACGTCTAAGTTTTAATAGCATGTCTCTATTTTCCAAAGCAAAGCAATCTAGCAGTGGTAGAGCCACGCGGCAGCTTTGCTGTCGCATGGATGGGCCGGCTCAAACCGGGTGGTACCGACCTCACAGAATACCGGCGTGAAGTAGAGGTTTACTTCTGCATTTCGCCTGGTGAGTGCAGGTGGCCGGAGGCTAATCCCAATCAACATGGTAGTGGAATTAAACAGAAGACTACCCCAGGAGGTACCAGCATCCCTGGAGAATCCCTCGCTGAGCATCCACGCCCATGCTACCCTACTTTTTGAGCGTGGGTGCTCAGGCTGCCCGCATATTCTGGGGGCGAAATTCCGCTCAAGACGAAACCTGCTCGGGGCAAGCGGAGCAAAAGACAAAGGCAACCCTGCTACGCTTTCCGTGGATTTCTGCAATATCAGGGACTTCATTCAAACCTTAACGCCGTCCACTACCATCTGGAGACAGCAAAGCCGACCTTGCTCTTTCTAACCGAGACACAGGTGTCCTCTCCGGCTGATACTTCGTATCTCTCCTGCCCGGGTACAAATTGGAACCTCCTTTGTGCCCCAGGCTGGAGTTGCGTGTACGTCAGAGGACATCTGTTATCGACACCTCGGCAGTCTTGAAGGTACGGACCTGTCCATCCTATGGCTGCGCGTAGACAGCGATGACCATCCTCGCGTCTACAGGTGCCTCTATAGGTCCCATAGCGGTAATGCCGACACAGACCGACTCATCGACCACGTCCAAATGGCTGCAGACTCCGTGCTACAACAGGTCCCTTCCGCAGAGATCGTGATGCTCGGTGATTTTAACGCCCACCACGCTAAATGGCTTGGTTCCCGTTTAACCGATCATGCGGGTAGATCTGTTTATGACTTTGCCTTGGCATATGGTCTGACACAACTGGTTACTTCGCCTACGCGGATCCCAGATGTGGAAGACCATGTACCTTCCTGTTGGACCTTCTGCTGACCTCTCATCCGGACGGATATCAGGTCTCCGTCGATGCCCTCTTGGCTCTTCGGACCATTGTCTGATCCGGAGCACGGTGCCACTCACGCTCCCATCGCAGTTGCGATCTGCAGCTCGCCGCCGTGTTTGGCACTAGGTCAGCCGATTGGGATAGGATGCGGTCTTTTTGCATCCTATCCTTGGGGGCGGGTTGCTTCTCGCCGGATGATCCCAACGTTGTTGCTGATTCTGTCACTGATGTGGTACTTCAGGAATGGAATTATTTATTCCATCATCTGTGGTGCCTATCGGAGGCAGAACTCAGCCATGGTTTAGTCGCTCCTGTAAGTTGCATCACGCTATAAGCAGGGTGTTACCGGGCCTGGGCTGACGCATCAACGTCCCGGGATGTAAACACTAGCGCTCTTAAAAAGTATAATTCCGCCTCAGGTCCTTCAAAGTGTCATTGCCAAGGCAAAGTCAGAGCATCGGCAGAATTGGCGAGAAACTAGTTCGCCTCCCTACGGGAACACGTGCATTCTGGTCTCTCGCCAAGGCTGTCCAGGAACTTCTGTCAGCCATCTCTGCCATCTCTGCACAGGTTGGACGACTCACTGGCCCATGACGCAAAGAAAGCCGATGCTAGGCTCTCTTTTTGCTTCCAACTCGACTCTTGATGACGGGGGGAACACACCGCCTACCATCCCGCGGTGTGAGTGCTCCATGCAGGAAGTGCTGTTTACACAGCGCTCGGTGCGTAAAGCACTCCTCTCCCTGGACGTCAACAAGTCGAGTGGGCCTGATGGAGTCCCACCTATTGTGCTTAAGACGTGTGCTCCGGAGTTGGCACCGGTTTTAACGCGTCTTTTCCGGTACTCCTACTCCTAGGCGTAGTCCCGAACTCATGGAAGACAGCTTTGGTGCACCCGATCCCTAAAAAAGGCGACCGCTCAGATCCGTCCAACTACAGGCCTATCGCTATCACCTCCTTGTTCTCCAAAGTAATGGAAACTGTTATTAACTGCCAGCTCATGCGGTACCGGGGATCACCAGCTGATTAGTGACCGCCAGTACGGTTTCCGTCGAGGTCGCTCAGCTGGTGATCTTTTAGGTTACCTAACTCATAGATGGGCGGAGGCAGTGGGTCAAGGGAGAGGCGTTGGCCGTTGGTTTGGACGTAGCGAAGGCCTTCGATCGGGTTTGGCACAAAGCTCTTCTTTCGAAGCTCCTTCCTATGGGCTTCCGAGAAATTGTGCAATTGGATCACTGGTTTTCTTGCAGATCGGAGCATCAAGGTCGTAGTAGACGGTGCATGCTCCGATTACAAGCCATTAACGCTGGTGTTCCACAAGGCTGCGTGCTATCACCAACGCTGTTTCTTCTGCATATCAATGATATGTTGCAAACTGGTAACATTCATTGCTATGCGGACGACAACACTGGTGATGCTTTATACACCGGCCGTGCCAATATTTCTCGGGAAAACGTCACTGAGTACCGGAACAAACTTGTGTCTGAAGTCGAGACTTTGTTGAACAAGTCTCAGACTGGGGCGACTAAATCTAGTCCAGTTCAATCCCAGAAGACACAAGTTTGCGCGTTTACCGCTAAAAGAACCCCTTTGTCGTATCTCCTCAGTTTCAAGGCACTCCCTTGTTGCCTCAGCCAGTATCGGAATCCTCGGTGTCGACATATCGAGTGATGTGCAGTTTCGTGGTCACTTGGAAGAGGCCAAATTGGCCTCTAAAAGCTTGGCGTGCTCAGCAGAGCGGGACGGTATTTCATGCCGGCACACCGCTTGCAACTTTACAAGGCGCAAGTTCGGCCCCACATGGAATACTGTTCCCATCTCTGGGCGGGGCTCCCAGTGCCAGCTCCTTCCACTTGACTGCATCCAGCGCAGAGCAGCTCGAATCGTCGACGACCGAGTTCTGTCCGATCGGCTTGACTCACTGGCACTGCGTAGAGATGTTGCATCTCTTTGCGTATTTTATCGCATGTACCACGGGGAGTGCTCTGAGGAATTGTTCGGACTAATTCCAGCCGCTCAATTTCACCATCGCACATCGCGACAGAACTCGAGATACCATCCATGCCATCTGGATGATTGGCGGTCCACCACTGTGCGATTTAGAAGAAGTTTTCTTCCTCGCACAACTTCCTTGTGGAATCAATTACCACCAGCGATTTTTCCGGACCGATACGACTTAGGGACCTTCAAGAAAAGAGCCTACTCTTCTTAAAAGGCCGGCAACGCATCTGCAATTCCCCTGGTGTTGCAGTTGTTCATGGGCGGCGGTAATCACTTACCATCAGGTGAGCCGCATGCTCGTTTGCCCCCTCTCCTATAAAAAAAAAAAAAAAAATTAGTTTTAGTTTTTTTTTTTCTTTTATTTTCTTTTAGATTACTTGCGACTGTGCGAATTGCTTTCCATTTATAAAATGGCATTAGAAACCGACTTAAAAATATTAAAGCACGTGGATAGTGAAGCCTAAGTTTAGAATAAACGAGAATTTACAAGCGAACGAAACAAACCAACTAATCAAATGAGAATGAATAAAAGCAAATAAATACATCGAACTTTCTATTGAAAAAAGGGAAGTGAATAAATGTAATTGATTATAAATTTGCTAAGCCGTGGCTTACCCACCGAAATGTGAATTGTTCCGGCAAAATTACTATTTCTGCTACTTCTGCATTTATTTCCAAAACCGTTTTAACCTAATATTTTCTTAGAAATCGAATATGAATCAAATACCTACGGTTGATAAATTAAGTAATGTCAAAGTATGTCATCGTTTGACCATTTGTGGAAGAAGGGGAATCTCCTTTAGAGCAAATTACATATCACGTTGTATGTAATAAAAAATGTGCGTGTCAGCTCCGACGAGGGACTGAAATTTGACTCCTGAAAAAAAATTGTCTGAAAACATATACAATAGGAAAAGGAAGGAAATGAACCCATATATTTATTTATATTAATTTGATAAAATATATTACATAAAAATATATGACTTATATTACATTATTTATTTCACGCTGAGATAGAAAGAAAGAAGAAAGAAAGAAAATAAACTTTATTGAAACATCAGTGCATGCACATAATTTACAAACGGTTAACAATAAATTATAAATATACATAAGTACTGTGCCAAAACAGGCTTCCGCTCAGCATATGGCATGAGATGCCAGTATGTTGTCTAATAGTATAAAGTAGTGATCAGTTGCTTTTAATCTTTAGATGGTATGCAGCCTTTTTGACTAGAACTCCGTATGAGAAAGTGCCACTCTCTTGAATATTTTCTTAGCATAGTTTGTGTAAATAATGTTAAGCGTTATATACTTAATAAAATTGATTTTACTTAAAAAACATTTAAACTAGAAAATACTTGATATTTCCTTCACAGCGAACACTCTAACCTTAACTAGATACCCTTTCTTAAGCTTTTATAATTTCCTTTTCAATGCTAGAATATTCTTAACCATAATATACTTTAAATATTTTCTGCTAAATGTATAAAGTATACTTTTCAATTTCATTTACAAAAGTAATACTAACCAGTAAGAACAAAATGTACAAGGTATCATCATCATCATCATCATCATACAGCCCTTCACAAGTCCACTGTTGAACATAGGCCTCCTCAAGGAATACCACAAAGCACGGTTCTGAGCCACCTGCATCCAAAGACTTCCTGCATGTCTTACCAGGTCGTCACTCTATCTAGTGGGGGGTCGCCCTACACTTCGCCTACCGGAGGCTGCCACTCGAGAACCTTTTTTGCCCATCGGTTGTTGGTTCTTCGAACTATATGGCCGGGCCATTGCCACTTCAGCTTACTAATCCGTTTGGCTATGTCGGTCACTCTGGTTCTACTGCGGATATCCTCATTTCTAAGTTTATGACGCAAAGAAACCCCGAGCATAGACCTCTCCATAGCTCGCTGAGCGAACTTGAGCGTCCTCATATGGCCAGCAGTGAAGGACCACGTCTCAGATCCATAAGCCATCACTGGCAACACGCACTGGTTGTACAATCTCGTTTTCAGGTTTTGAGGTATACCTGACGAGAAGACGTGTCGTGATCTCTCTAACGCTGCCCAGCCGAATTGAATCCGTCGATTGACCTGTCGGTCGAAGTTGGACTTACCTAGTCGGACTATTTGTCCCAGGTAAACATACTCTTCAACAACTTCGAGCTTAGTGCTCTCAACAACTACCGGCATAGGATTGACATGGACATTACACATGATCTTTGTTTTGTTCATGTTCATCTTAAGACCTATCCGTTGAGAGACATTATTGAGGTCATTGAGCATAGTGCTTAGGTCCTCCAGCGATTCTGCTATAAGGGATACATCGTGGGCAAATCGAAGTTGAGTGATGTACTCGCCATTGATGTTAATACCGCATCCTTTCCAGACCAGTAGCTTGAAAACGGTACAAGGTATAAAAAATTGAAAAGTTCGTCGATGTGAAAGGCTTCTATCGTTCAAAAAGTTTAACCCAAAACAGAGTTTGTTATCGCTTACGATGGTTGAATTAAAATTAACGTTATTTTTAAACCATCTTATTACTGGAAAAAATTTGTTTGTTAATTTACGATGTTGTCAGAAATATCAATAGGATAGTTTTAAATATATGCTTAGTGGAATATCACGGGAGCTTACGAAAGACGTGGTGCGTATTAAATTACTTCTAAAACAATCTGATACGATGGCTAGTTAAAGACAAAATATATCGGAAGAAAGAAAGAAGGAAAGAAAGAAGGAAAGAAAGAAATGCGTTTATTCCAGTTTAAGCATCTGCATGCTTAAGCACAACATGCAAAAAAATCATTATATGCAAACAAATAACACCTATCCTAATTTTGTATACTTTGTAATTTTGTGTAATTTGTATCATACAGTATGGTGGTGAGATTCACTGCTTAAATATCGGTTAGTATAGGTATTTTTTCTATACACAGTATAATGTTATTATTAGAATTCCAAATAACTAAGATATCCAGGAAAGCTAAATAATTATTTGCCTCTAAAGTGAAGTAACGTTACAGCCTATATACGTCCCACAGGTGGACACAGACCGCCTCTCATTTCTGAGAGGATTTTAGAGCAAGGAAACGCCCGCTGCGCTGCCCCAATGCGTGTTGGCGAACTTCACATGTCTTCGAAATACTTTTTTTTTTTCTATTTCTCAGACATGCAGGTTTCCTCACGATATTTTCGTTCACCGCCTAGCAGCACTTAAAATTGCAATTAAAAATTTCATTGGTGCCGGTGGGGATCGAGCCCGGGTTACTCGCGTACTGTGAAATTTACAGCGAGCGCTTAGCCCCTGAGCTACCACGGCTCTAACTACATTATAAAATGAGTTTTTGAGTTTAAGGAGTTAAGGTGGTCTTATGAATTTCACCATCATCGTTCACATTTATCTACATTGGGAACGCCGGCGGCTCTCTGAATGTTTGTTTCAAAGAGACGCCGGCCTTCGGGTCCCGCCCTTACGTCACAGTGTTTAAGTGAAATCAGCCACGGAAGAGTGTGCCTGATGTATTATCATATGTTAGAGGAGTCACAGACAAGATTAACTACATCTGGAAGTGGGCTTTCATAAGAACATACTACAAAACGTTAAAGAACATTAGTCAGTTCTTACCATCAGTCAATTGTAATATCCCTCTACAAGATGCAAGAGTGTACAAGCTTGATTGTGATGTATGTGTGTGGTGCTCTCTTACATAGGAAAAAGAAAAATATTCATAAAAATCCGGCTATAAAAGTATATCAGATGTGAAGCACCGACGCTCCGGGAAGAGATTTGATAGACCACGAATACTTACTAAGTAACGCTGATTCGCAAAGCTATTGAAATTGAAAAACATCCTAATTTAAATAAAGAAAATGGCCCTGTGCTTGGGATCCAATAATTAATAAAATTAAATCCAAAGCCAAGCAAACAGTACAATACTGTATGACTTCAAGATACTGTAAGCTCGTTCTGCGTAGATCGGACCAAAAATCAATAAGTATTTGAATGTTGAAGAAAGCCTTCATTTACTATGGCATCAGAAAATGAAACACTTCACGGGGCCACCCCGTGACCATGGGTGCTGTTAAGCAACGTCGGGAAGGAAAAATATTGAAATTAAACGCAATAAACCCGTAAAATTAGTTTTATTTAATCATTACACGGTGTTGAAGGGAGACTTTAATGCGATAATAGGCACAACTAGGTGAACTGAAGCTGGGAAAATTAGTAATTAAGCAACATAATCGCAGGTACTCTCAGCTGACTTCAAGAAGAGAAAGGGACTCGTTATAATAAACTCTTCCTTTCAGAAACAGTCCCACAAAAAGTAAACCTGGCGGCTCTAGCCCCGCCAGCTTGACAATATGTAATTGACTTCATTTTGACGATCGAGCATTAATGGATCAGTGATGTCTTTGTGTCGTAAGGGTGTAAACAGACAGATAGTACCGAATACACAGTGGATGATAAAAATGACAAGCTCTTAAAAACTGTCTATGCGGTTGTAGCTGAGTTCCACAAGACTCATTGCAGAAGAGCCCTTAACCACAAGAATATAAAATTAACTCTCCGATCACTCTGTTAGTAACATGACTGTTAGATGGTAAATGAATCTGCATTCTTCAACAGATTAACAGATAGATCTCGGCTAGATTAACGCAACTTCCATACAGCTCTTATAGAAGAAGTAATTGAGCGAAACGAAGCCTTCAAATTATTTGTCAGAGATTTTACTTTCGGAATAAACTAAGTTTTAAAATTAAAGACCTTCAACGATGGCGTTGGTTCCTTTTTGTTAGTTGAACTCGGGACCTCATGATGAACAGCCGTGTTTACGACCACTAGACCCACGAGGCAGTCGATAAACAGGCATACAGCTCACATTTATGGTAAGTATTCATCACCGTCCATGAACATTTGCAACACCTTTAAAAGGAATTGCAGGTGTGTTGCTGGTTTTGAGTAAGGACCTCCTCCTTACTTACCTCTTTGCTTGAAGGCACCCACATCAAAAGCCATATTGTCCCAGAAAAACTGCTGGCGACAGTAATTCAAACATGAATTCAACTTTTAACATTAATATAATTAAGTGAATTGTCACCAGCGCCGAACAAATGTTTCTAAGCTATAATAATCTTTAATATAAAAAATTACATTATAGTCCAACTAAACGATATTTTCCGGAGCAGCTATTAATCAAAGTGTTGTTACTTTGTAGCTTGCTACGGTATAAATTATAATGAGAGAAGATTATTTGTGGCGTACAGGATAAAAAGTTTTATTGCAATGTATTTTTCAAACTGAAGGTAGAGCTTTAGTCTTCTTCTACAATTGAGTTGTGCTAATATGTATTGTTTGTAAAATCGATTTCTATTTGTAAATTAGCGATCCGCCCCGGCTTCGCATGGGTGGTTTCTGGATATCGACAGCAGCGCCACCTATCGAGTCCATTTGTGAATATAAACAATCCAGGTACCCACTTAAATGTACACAAAATTTTCATCAAAATCGTGCAAACCGGTTTCTGCGTTTCGAGAGTTTTAGCGAGACTAACGGACAGCAATTGATTTTTATATAATTAAAAGGCTTATTTAATAAGTTTCAAACGTTTATTACAAAACTTAGCTAGTTATTGACTTGTGTATCTTAACAATCTTGTGTATCTTGTCAACAAGGATACAAGTCACAGCACATCCAGAACCGGAAACAAAAAAAGATAACTCCGGTGCATATTCGAGCACAGAATGCGCAATGTACTCGTATTTTTATTACTTCTTTTTTTTCACTGGCTTCAACTTTTTCTCGATTGGCTCAAAGGAAGGTATATGTTCTTCAGGGTAAATATGTATATTTTAATGAATGTACGAGTAATACGAGTACATTATATTTTTTCTTTAATTATTAATGACTTTCTGTGCTATATATAAACGGCATAACGGATTTGGAAATACGAGATTAAGCTAGATTCATCTCCATTTCTGTGGAGTGTTATAGCAATATTACACTTGTTTGAATGAAATTTTGAGAAACGTGCAATTTTGTTATCAAAATCATCATTGCAGCCTATTAAACTCCACTGCTGAACAAAGACCTCCAACATAGATTGTCTCATGGGGGTTACTTGCCATACATGCCACGATTGGCAGGCGGGTTAGCAACATCAGTTTTTGGAACGAAGTTCCTTATCGCACGGTACGAATTTGACTGATGAGGGCTAGGCGAGAAAAAGTGTAAGATTTTTTTTCGTCACGACCCCCTTTCTATAGTGCGAGCGAGATGAAATAATATCCATCTACCTCGCTCTTTTTCTTATCTTGCCATGAAAGGAATATTATTTTAAATGACGCTTCATTTTAATAGACGCTAGTAATTCATTTATTTGTATTTGTTAATCAATAATATAATACGTTTATCAATAATAATATACTACAAATGCATGCATGTTTTTTATTATTTTGAGTGGTTAACAGATAGATACTGTCTGAAATTTTCATTCACAATCACAATCTGAAAAGCTCTGAAATTATTCATTATTTATTTTTTAAGTGCTGATGTAACACGCTCTTGGGGCTGAAGGAAGTATTCGTAAAGGAACCATGTGATGTCACACTAAGATGGAATGCCTCTCCGCCTGCAATCATACTGACCGGAACGCAGCAGTGTGTGAACAGGTGCTTGGCGACAGAAATAATTAAGAGACTGGTAAAGATTGTATTATTTAAAACAACTTGTACTCTTGTTAGTTTTTATCATTTTTATCACATCAAATATAGGTAGTAGAGATATACTCTATATCCCTTCTCGCTTTGCTCTCTATCTGTTGGTAAACTTTCATCACAATCGGTTCAGCCATTCCGAAGATTAGCCCGGACCGACAAACAGATAGAGATACAGACAGACAAAATTATATATATATATAAAATAATTGTATCACTATAACCTTATAATAATTGGCAGATGAAAAGTTAGCACTAAGTATATGTACAATTTATAGATTCACATTCAATAGCTCTTATTTATTTGTAATAAATATTAATAAATACACAAAAGGTTACATGTTGTTTTAAAAAACTATTTATAATGTACGCACTGATAATTTCAAATTTATAATTAAACTTTATAATTCATATTTTACTATTGTATTTGATATATTTAATGTATTATTTAAGAATTCAGCGAAATATAATACCATTTTTTCTTTGTATGTACATATTGCGCATCAAATTCTAAACAATATTGACGCGATCTTTGGCATATAAGGAAACGGAATCTTACACTAATAAGATACCGAAGGCTTACGATTACAGAATGATGCAATGCAATAACATAATACCACTGTTGTCTCCTGACTTCAGGGCCGCGCCACCCCTGTGTGCGAAGTGTGCGGCGCACACAGGCGCCAAGACAATAGAGGCGCCGCCATCGAAATTATTTTTGTTACACTTACACAACAACATATTCTTTGTAGTGGAGTATCGATAAGTAAGTAGGGACAATAGGCGCAACATACGCCTTGTAAATAACAAAACATAATTATAATGCGCTTATTGTACAAGTCTTCTAAGATAATATTCACGTGTGTGGTTTAATTTTACGCTTTGGGTTTTAGTTAACATTAGTTACGAGCTCAGCGTTAAAATCAAAACAACCGCCGTGAGTTTGTTTGAATGAATTATGAACGTAACCCGATGCGATGCGTGCGACGCAAGCGGGGTGGGGTCACGGGGATTCCCCGACTTTAAGGAACGAGTGCCAAAACAATTGAACAATCAGTCAATTGAAAGTGTGTACAAGGTTCGCATTGATTTTTTATAATAAGATTAAGTTCTAGCTCTAAAAACAATATATAGTTTGTGTGTTAGTGATTGTTTTAACGTGTTTTCACGATGAGTGATAGTAGTCAGGATAAAAAAAAATTATCTGGTTTCCAGAATTTAATAAGGAAAAGAAAACAAGAAGAAGAACGTGATAAAAATACAACTAAAATAAGTAAATATTTTACGGCTCTACCATCCACTTCCAAAGAATCATTAGAGACAGAAACCAGTCATTTTATCGATGAAGATGTTATAAAATCTGATTCAAAAAACACTTCAGGTACGTGCTTTTTATGTTATTTTCTATACAAATAAATATAACTTTAGTCTGTTTGTAATGTCAAAATAAAAAATAAAAACATTTTCTTTTTTAATTTCATTACAATCCCTGCTCAGCTTAGGACTTGGGAGAAAAATTCATTTATTTATTTATTTTATCATACATAATTATTCATAGATAGATAAATCAGTTTATTCAGACAGGTAGATAGGTACTCATGTCTTTGTTTGTCTGTCTTTAATTTAAGATGATGCCGCCGAAGTTACGTCCGTGCCTCTGCCTGATACACCATTGTCACCGCCAAGACAATTATCGTCACCAATAACAACTTTTTCCAAAGATGACCCTGGACTCTGGCCAAAAGTTTTCAATGCTACTTTGATCCAGTATTTAATAGAAAATCCGATTAAACAAATTAAACAGTATAATTTTCCGCGTGACTCTTCGGGGCGAAAATTTTCCGAGTATTATTATGAAAGGCATTTAGGAAACGGTGAAAAGTATTTAGAAAAAGGTGAGAGTGGCTGCTGTATTCAGTGTCCAAAAATGCCATTTATTGCTTCTGTTGCAAGCTATTTGAATCAAAACATAACAATAAATTCTGCGAGGGAATTAGTGATTGGCAAATTCTAGCTTTGTATTGCAGCAGACATGAGAAAAGTTCTGCTCATTTCAATAATTATAAAAAATGGACAGATTTATATCACGCTCTTAAAAATAAAAACACTATTGATAGTATTCAACAAAAACTTTTAGAGGTTGAAAAGCAGCGCTGGTACGATGTAATCAAAATAATAATATATGTGGTTCAATTTCTAAGTACACAAAATATGGCTTTTCGTGGCCAAAGCCAAAAATTATACGACCGTAACAATGGTAATTTTTTAAAATGTATTGAACTGTTAGGAAAATTCGATCTTTCAATGATATCATACTTGTCCTCAGCAAAAATGTTTTATATTCCTTTATAATTTTCTCTATCTCAATTATCTTTTCATTATCTAAATGGTCTGTCATACTAACAAATTCCTCTGTTTCTATGTGTTCATTGAAATTTATTGCATATGTTTTTATATTCTTATCTTCATTTGTGCTATCTTTAGACATCCTGTCAATTTTATTTGTTATTTTCTTTTGTTCTATCTGCAAGTCCTCATTTTGGGTTAATTTGAATTTCTTTATCATATGCAATCCGATTATAAAATCATATAAATCTTCATTTTCTACTATATATACATCCACCTCTTCTTCTAAATCAAAGATTTTTATTTTTATTGTTATCAAGCCATCCGTCTTCTTCACAACATTAAACGTTTTCATATATGCTATATTCACATTGTCTTTTATTTCTTTTACTTTAATCAGTCTTGAATTTATTAACGAGATCTGTGAGCCTGAATCATAGATGCCGCTCACTTCTTATTTATTTTCTAATAAAAGCTTGATTTTGATTAATGGTGTACTTACTCGTTTTTTTTATCAGTATTCATATCTACTTCAATAATGGAGTTATTATTTACATTTTTGGCTTTAAAGATCTTTTCAGATTCATTTTTATTTTTCTTGAACCAACATGACTCTTCCGGATGATATCTAATTCCTTTGTCCAAAGATTCACAAGTCTTACATGGCTTCTTCTCATTAGTTTTATTTTTATAAAGAAATGTACCACTTTTTATTATAGTTGAGTTTTTCTACTTTCATATTTTCTTATCTCGTTGAACAATTCAGTAGTGTTGTTGAGTTCGTCCCTGTTTAACCTATTTAAGATAAACCCAGGTAGACCTGTTGCAATCTGATCTATCATTGTTTTCGGGTCTATCGATTTGTTTATATCTATTTCTATAATCAATTAACAGTCCTTCTTTATACCTGAATGCGAGAGCAGTTGTGACTATGTCCCATCCTCGGTTTTTAAAAGTTTCCAAAAGTTTGTCTTTCCATTCCTTCCATTCAGAATTTACTGTTAGTTTTATAACCATCGAGCTATACCAATCCAAACAAGATTTTTCTAAAAATAACCTCAATATATCTATTTTTGTTTCATCTTTTGTTATATTAAAGCGCTCACATTCTTTTTCAAAATTCTCTATCCATATATATCTATTGCATTAGGGTATAGTAAATCTCTCTGAGATATTTTTTAGGTTATGTTGATTTTCTTTCTTGGTTGTAATTTCTATTAATTTTTCCAAGATATGTTGCAAACTCTCATCTTTGTCTTTTGGTTGTTTTGTGCTCATTTCTTCTAAATATTGATCTAAAAATTGCATATTACCTTCCTCATCTATATATGTTTTCTTTAGATCTTCATCCAATTTTATCCATATTTTTCTACTTTGGTGCCTTTTCTTTATGAAATTTTTAATTTTCGAGAAAGTGTTCATTATAACAATATATGTATGATGTATCACCGGCTTCAGTTAATCAGGTAAAACATAACATTTTCCTTCTTCTGTAGATATTGAGGTTTTGGTTAATACATTAGATTTGCCATCATTTGAAGCTATCATCGTAAACTCAAATTGCAGCCGGTCCATCTTCATTTTGTTAACGAAAATGTCGTTTTATAAGATATATTATTGAGGATTTTCACTATTAAACACAAATTGTTTCTCTGAAAATACAAAGAAACGACATTTAAAGTTCACTAATATCGCCTCCTCAATTATATCCTTTCATTTATCTTTCTACAAGCTTTTTATAACAATAAAATCACAAAATAATCTGAACATCATTCGCCATTGAAATGCGCGTCACTCCGATGCACCCTCTACTCACTTCTAAAGACAACCTAATACACGCGCGAAGCGCGGCAAATTCAATTTAATGAAATGTCATTTCATTACATATAATATATCAAGCCTGCATTAAGGCAGATAGAGCTTAAATTTATTTCTTGGCATGGCACTTCTACTGACAAAACTTGAGTTAATGGTGAAATATTGTGGATGCTGTTTGACAAAAACACAAAGTTCCCGTATGTACATACAGACTAGAGGCAGTATGTGAAATTTGTGAAATATAGGTTTGCAACTATCTAAAGACCAAGCTCCACAAATGGCCCTTACACACTTCTTTTGAACACGAAAGGCCTTGCCAACCTCAACCGAGTTGCCCCACAACAAGAGACCGTATGAAAGCACTGAGGAGACATAGCCGTGGTAAGCGCTCAATGCCGCTTCAGTAGACACTGTCAACCGTAGCTCTTTTATAGCATAAACAAATCTCTCAAGTTTATTGCATACGTTCTCTATATGAGTCTTCCAGTCACAGTGTTTGTAGACCATTAATCGTAAAAAGTTAGTACAGTTGACTTCTTCGATTTTTGTACTATCATAACAGATATTAAGTCCAATAGGTGGAGTTCTAAAATCCCTAAAATATAGCATTTTGGTTTTATTTAAGTTTATTTTTAAATTGTTACTTTTGAGCCATCTAAAGATTTTGTCGAGTGTAATAGCTATTTCATTTTCATAGTTTTTTCTGTCCTTACACTTAATAATTACATTAGTATCATCCACAAACAGAACAGTTTCGTGGTCAGTGACGTTTGGAAGATCATTAATATATATTAGAAATAAAAAGGGACCTAACATACTTCCCTGTGGGACACCGTATTTATTATTTTGTAACCGAGATGTGCTTGTAATTTTATTGCCCTTTTGAATTTTAGCAACCTCTGCGCACTGTTTACAACCAGTCAGATAACTCTCCAGCCAGTCTTAGGTTTTTCCCGGATTCCATATTTTTCAAGCTAATATAAAGTAATAATTTATGGTCTACGAAATCGAAACCTTTAGTCATATCAAGAAAGATCGCACTTACAGGTGCCCTTTCATTAGTGGCCTCCATAATATATTTTATTAAATTAAATCATGCTAGTGTCGTGTTACTATTCTTTCTACCAAATTGCTCATGTTTAATAATATTTTGATCCGTAACATAGTCGTAAAGTCTATTCATCATTACCTTTTCAAATATTTTAAATAAAACTGGTATTAAAGTGATTAGACTATAATTATTCATGTCGGTAGGCTCTCCCTTCTTAAATAAGGGCTTAACAATTGATTTTTTTTAAATGTCAGGGAATGTACCTTCCTCAAGCAACATGTTTATAGTGTAGCTCAAAGGTCCACATATATACTTAGCACAGGCTTTGATTATTTTTGTATTTATATTATCTAATCCTACTGAATTAGTATTACTAAGTCTTTTAATTATATTAATTATTTCAATTTCATCTGTCGGTTTTAAAAATATTGTGTTTAAATAATTGATATTCATAGTTTTATTGATGTCATCTATTTCAAAATTAAAATCATTTGTATTGGTCATGTCTATATAAAAATTATTAAAAGCTTCACTATGTCACTTGGGTCAGAATATATTTCGTTATTATTTAGAATAGTATCTATTTCTAAACTTACATTTATTTTACCAATATTCGCATTTATAACCTCCCAAACTGCTTTGCATTTATTTTTGTTCCTATCTATATACTTTTTATTTTGTAATTGTAACGATTTATATATAATATACATTTTTTGAGAATATTGTGATATTTTTTATAATTTTTCTTTTTGTTAGCACATTTCCGTATGTATTTTAAGTACAGTTTTCTTTTTATTACACAAGACTTTTTTTAATCCTTTTGTTAATCAAGAGTTTTTGCTAATTTTGTTAGTTTTTTTACGACAATTACAGGAAATCACAGATTAAAAAATAGTTCGAATAGTTGATGAAACTCTCGAAAAGCGTCATTTAAGCATGATTGTTCGTAAATATCAGAAAAAGTGATTGAAGATATGCAGCTACAAAATTTATTAATATTATTTTCACTAAAATCTCGAGCTCGCTCTAACCACTTAATGAAATCTCGTTTTTCATTCGCCTTTATTATAAGAGTTTGACCCGTCTCGTAGTCTGATAAGCCTAAGTAGTGGACCTCAGCTCGTATTTGTCTTATATTACTTGCAAATTGATCGATACATTTCGTTTGACGAGTAGGTAACTTAATACGCATTTCTATATTAAAGTTTTTTAATAAATTTATCAGATATTGACAGTTTTTATTAGGGCTTATACTGTCAAAGTTCCAATCTCCACATAATATAATTTTTTGGATCTATTACAAATTCTCAACAGAAGTTGTTCCAGTTTGTCAATAAAAAATTGATGATTACTATTTGGGAGTTTTATATATGTAAGGACCTAATATATATATATATATATATATATATATTAGGTCCTTACATATGAAATTGGCCTTTTGTACGGGAGGAATATAAAGTCAATTTTTTTTTGTAAAATATATTTAATTAATCAAAGTATGCACCGTTCTTATCTATGCACTTTTGCCATCTCATAGGTAGTTCATTGATCCCTTTACTAAAAAAAATCATGGGGCGAGAATCAATAAACTCTTTGAAGGCGGTTTGACTGCCGCATCGGAGTTGAATTTTTTCCTTGTAAGAAGTTGTCCAAATTCCGGAAAAATGGTAATCTATTGGAGCAAGGTCCGGGGAGTACGGTGGATGTCACAGACATTCCAATTGTAGCTCATCTAACTTAGTGGTTGTTTGTTGTGCAGTGTGTGGTCTTGCGTTGTCGTGAAGCAGCAGTGGCCTAGAGCGATTGACCAATCTCGGTTGTTTAGCAGCTAGCTCTTCCTTCATGGTTTGCAGTTGCTGACAATAGATATCTGCCGTAATCGTTTGCCCAGATTTTAGAAAACTGTAGTGAACGACACCGGTGCTAGTCCACCAAACACTCACAAGTAACTTTTTCTGAGTCAATTTTCGTTTAGGGCAGGATTTGGCTGGGTCTCCAGGGTTCAGCCATTGCGACGAGCGCTTCCGATTATCGTACAGTATCCACTTTTCATCACAAGTAATGATTCGATTTAAAATCCCTTCATTATTGTGTCGGTTGAGCAAAGTAACACAGCAGTCGACGCGTGTTTGCAAGTTCGATTCACTCAATTCATGAGGTACCCATCGTTCAAGTTTTTTTACTTTCCCGATTTGCTTCAAGTGGATTAATACAGTTTTATTACTTACCCCGAAGCCTGCGGCTATCTCTGAAGTGCTTTGTGATGGATCCGCGTCCACAATAGCCTTTAATTCTTCATTTTCCACTTTGATCTCCGGCCGTCCACGGGGTTGGTTCTGAAGGTCGAAATTTCCAGAACGAAAACTTTAAAACCAAAAACGTACCGTGCTTTCTTTTGCGACACCAGCGCCGTACACATCATTAATCCTTCGAGCTGTTTCTGCAGCACTGATGACACGGTAGAACTCGTACTCGTAAATATACCGATATTTCATGTTTTCCATTGTGCGGTAATAAGCGACGCCAAAAAATAAAATAATGAGGAAAAAACAAATGAATGACTGTTTTCAAAACTCAAATGTACCAGCTAAATGAATTTATAAATTTGAATTTGGAATTCTTAACCAAAGAGGAGATATTTCAGATCAAAATGGTCAGTACAACAAAACGCTAATTTCATATGTAAGGACCTAATATATTATGAAGATTTTTTGTGACGTGAGCTCTATACCAGCACATTCAAAACTAAAATTGCATGCCAAATCACTAACAATGCCAAGGGTTTTACATTCAATACTACTTTAAACTAGGATACAAGAACCCCCTCTTTTAGAGTTACGGGAGTACGTTGAGACGACTCTATACCCTGATATCTTCAGAAGCTGCTCTATGCCTTTTTTTATAAACGTTTCAGTCAAACATACTATGTCTATTTCTTTATTATTTTGTGAAAATTGTGAAAATGCAGATATAATTTCATGGGACTTATTTATGTCACCAGCAATGTTTTGGTGAAGTATGGTTAAGTTATAAAATGTATTTTTATTGACGAAAAAACGTTTTATTTTCATTGTTACTAATCCTATTAAATTTGTTTTTTAAAAAGTAGTAAGGTATTGTACCTTTTTTATAGGTCAAACCCTTGTTCTCAATTTTCTCGCTTATCTGGTTCAGACCAGGTTGAAATTGCTGTGGCTCATTATTTCGGATATTACCTGTGATATTACTAGAAATAGTAGATGCCTTTAATTTTTTAAACTGCTTAATATATGCCAGGAACTCGATTTCCACTTGCAATTTAAAACTTAACATTCTAGTAAACCGTTTTGAATTATTATGAAAAAAGTCATTATATTTTTGTTCCACATATCGACAATTACAGTAATTATTAGCTATTAATTTTATATTACTATTTAACAAATTTTTTTTAGAAAGGGATTGTACTGGACATCTATAACGTAAACATTGTGATTTCGCAAAAGGTATAGCATATTACTTAGGTCAGAAAGTATTTTGTAGGGATTCTTGTCAATCGATCCAAATGCTAAAATCACAATGTCTTCACTTTTCAGCGATAGCATTATACTTATACAAGATTTCAATATTTCACAGCTTTTTGCTGACGGTTTAATTATGCCTAGCACATCGTACATATCGTCGTTATTTTTTCTTCGCCTGTCATAACATATTTGAGAAGCTAATCCACGAGCTTGCTCATTACCTATTATGTATATTTTCTTCTTTGAAATACTGGTGGTGCCATCTAGAGGTGTGGATTTTTCCGAAGTTGTTATGTTGAGGTCATATTTTGTTGCTATTTCCTTTTTGATTAAGGGGCGAAATTACACTTTGTGGTAGTAGAGGCGGTTTACAGCGACTTTTAGGCGTTTCATTGAGTTGATATCCGTTTCCTGAGTTGTTGACAGGTGACAAGCGAGGTATTTTCATTCGAATATTTGTAAGTCTTTTTATTGTTGGTGAATTTCGGCAGGATGTCGTTGCAAGTGGAGTGGTTGATATTGAGCTGCTAGATATACTTTTAAGGAACTGTATTTCCTTATTTTTTTCTGATAATATTTTCCTTAAATGAGTACATTCGGTGTTTAGATTTATTATTTCTTGGTGAGTGCTTGCATTCTCAGTTTGTAAATTTTTTATTTTAGTCTCAAGCTTTGTTTCGCCAGAGAACCGCAATACAGATCCCAGGACAACAGTGAACCTCCATCCTTGATTTTGTCCGTCGTACCAACAGTGAGCTGCCGTCAACACTCTGTTGTTACTGATGAGTGTGCCACCGCATACTCCTCTACCAGTAATGCCAATAATATCAGATATAAGACCAGATTTAATTCAAAAATCTCTGACAATTCATTTTCTAATAATTCGGGAACACATTTTGATGACAAATCTAAATATTCAGAAGGAGTGGAGCTAATGAAGGTGTAATTTAAATTCAAATTCGATATGTCCATGTCCGATTTTCATCTGCGCAGCAATGTCTTTCTAAAAGTTATATTGTTATTTTCCATGATCAATTTCTGTTCTTACGTGTTAAGCTAATATATAAATTGTTCGGCTTAGTAGATGCGTCCTCTATTGCGTTGTAACAACAATAGTGCGTATATCTAACTATTATAGTGTGATCAAAGCTCAAGGATCTTAGTAGTATAGTGTTATTGAAAGTAGTTTTAGTAGATCCAGTTAGATGGCAATACTTGTCAATGGATTAATTTTTCTAATCAAAGATTTTTATTTTTTTTCCGTTGTTAATATAAATGTGGTCATAATATGTCATAAAATAATAAAATATGTTTTAAAAATAATATTGAGTACAACAATTTAATTTTGATTAAGAAGGAAGATTTTGTTTCTTTTTTATTTGAAACACTTGGAGCTTGAAAGTTTGCTAGTACCTATTACTTACATCCAAAACGTAAAATTATTGATAAAGTTCCGTTGTCACAGTTTTATTTTCAAAAATGAACAGCCGTTACTTTGACTTAATTTTCAAATAGTTCTTTAGCTCTTTCACTGAATATTAAAAAACGGAATATTGACATTTTGTAGGCTTATTAAGTTATTTAAACTATTTTAAACATTCTGTATTCACTATCCCTGATTGTTTCATATAACTTTTAATATTTTAGTGAGTTCAATTGAAAAGTTCTAATAAACTTAGCACTTTGAGCAAAATAATCACTTTTTTTTTTGTAGATAACATTCTCACTAAATTGTTGTCACTTGTTGAACAGTTCATTATAGCACAATCACAAAATTATTAATTATTTATATTTTTAAAACTTATTTAAAAAGAGAGATGATGTGATTATAAAAAATGATGTCTGTCGATCCTTGATGGTTTTAGTCATATTTCGTATTTACCAACGTTTTCCGCAATGCGGTGAAAATCTGTGTTATGGTTATAGCAAGTATTAATGTTCTGCACTCATTAACTGCAACCAATAATTTATATTAAAAATTTTCTCGCACACCATTCATGATTAAATTAGTGCGTCATTTTCACTTTTCACTAATTATAATACACAAAATTGACATAACAATGTCGAGCCTCATTAAATAATAAAATTCTGTAAAAAAGGCTTCTTTTGGACTTTTTATTGCTTAATTTATTTTATATAGTGTGGTCATGCAGACATGAATAATTGGCCTTCAATCAATTAATCGTTATGTCACTAGTCTATATACAGGTTGGGCCATCTGTTGGTCCTTTTTTCAATCGATGATTTTTAGCACTTCACGTTATCTGTTCTAAAAAATTATTTGACATATATTTAAAGTAAAAAATATGCCATTGAATTAAACTACTTTTACGGATTATATCGCGTTTAATTAACTTATTTTATTAATTCCCGACGTTTAAAAAAAAAAAAAGCTGAAGGTACTCCGGAATAACTTTAATTAAACGCGATATAATCCGTAAAAGTAGTTTAATTCAATGTCTAGTGTTCGCGTAAATATAAGAAATCATTATAAAAAATATGCCATTTATAATCATGGAGTCACTAACATCACAACAGCTCATTTTGATTGTCCTAATTTGTTATGATACTGGTCGTTCAAAAAGAGAACAACATTTCATAAATTACGTGAGAGTTTTGGTCGACATGGACGTCCTACTGAGCGTGCAATTGGCAAAATTATTGATCGTTTTGAAGAAACTGGTTCAGTGGAAGGTTGTAGACCATATCAACATGTTAATCCAGTTCGTACTCCTGATGCAGTCGCATCTGTTAGTGGAAGTGTTCGTAATGTACCAAGCACATCAACCAGGCATCGTTCACAGGAACTAAACATTTTGCATGTTGATCTTCATTTACATCCATTCAAAATTCACCTAACTCAACAATTGAAGCCACCAGACCATTCCAAGCATTGTCGTTTTGTTAATTGGATGCTTGAACGAAATGGTTTTTCATCAAAAATCATCTTTCCGATGAAACCCATTTTCATCTTAATGGGTACGTAAATAAACAAAATTGTCGAATTCGGGGAGCGGAGAATCCTCATGCTATTCACGAAGCAGAACATCATCCTCCAAAAGTCACTGTTTGGTGTTTATGGGCTGGTGAAATCATTGGGAAAATGATCACAAGAAAATGCCCTTACATTGAATGGGGAACGTTATCGCAATATGTTGACTGGTTTTTTGTGGCCCAAATTGAATGAATTAGGTGTCAACGACCTTTGGTTTCTAGAAGATGAGCGACATGCCACACAAGTCGTGCAACACTCCATTTATTGTCAAGAAAATTTACTGATCGCATAGTTTCAAGAAATTCTGAAGTTCCTTGGCCACCTAGAAGCCCGAATTTAACACCACTTGATTATTTTTGTGGGGTTATTTGAGAGGTATGGTGTATGCTAATCATCCACAAACAATGCAACAACTTAAAAACAACATTCGAGCTGAAATTGAGGTCATTGATCCGATTTTATTGGAAAAAGTAATCGAAAATTTTGATGTCCGGATGCAGGCCTGTAGACGAAGCCGTGGTGGGCGTATGAAAGATATTGTTTTTCATGCATAAATGGCTTTCATTGTCAATAAAAAAAATTGACTGTTAGAGTAAAAAAAAGGACTAACAGATGGCCCACCCTATATATTTAGGTATTTTTTATTTATTATATTTTATTTAACCTTTATTATTAACACCTCAATACATAGGGTAACAAAGGGCGGACTTAATACCTATCAGCATTCTCTGGCAGTCAACCTCTCTGGTTTCCGGTTTCTGATGATGTTAGTGCAGTTATATCGTTGGCTATCCCGAGCAGTATTAAATACTGGTAAGAGTGTAAAGAGGAAAGGGAAGAGAAGTGAGCCCTGGGGGACTCCAGCCTTGAGCAGACGCTTTGTGCTGTGCCCTCTATTCGATAGCGAAAGTGGCAGTTGGCAAGAAAGGCTCTGATGATGTGAGTGAGACTAGCTTGTAAAGCTTTATAAACTCAACGTGCTTGTAAGACTTTGTCAAACACTTTTGCGACATCAAAAAAAACGGGCACTGTTGTTAGTGGTCTCTGCGATTTCTTTAGAGGTAGAAGCCTTTCAGGATGTATTCTGTGAGGCGATGAATCCGATTCGTACACGAGTATTCTCGTTCTGTGACAACGACTACGACGGCTCTAAAGCCAAACTGCTCACCGGGAGAAAGCTTATTTGTGAAAACGTATTTTCAGTATGAGTCGCTCTTAAATTTTCCCCAGCGTGCTGAGGAGATTGAATGGTCTATAGCTGGAGGCTTAGTTGCGCAATTTCCCCGTTTTCGGGATTCCTATTACGTCTGCCTCTTTCCAGTCATCCGGGAAGGAGCAGATGAATAGAAAAGCGTTGAAAATGCCTACTAGTAGTAGGCATTTTCAACGCGTAGGCATACGAGCGACGCGGAGAGCGATTTCAGCACCCTGTTGCTAATACCGTCGGGGCCGGGTGCTGATTTCTTTTCGAGGCTTTTGATAACTTCTGTGACTTCGTGAACAATCACAGGATTTAAGGGTTCGCCCGGAAGTGCTATTGCAAACTTACGCTCGACCTCCGCTTCGACCTCTAAAAGATGAGCGGGATATGTGGGTTCGCTAGAGAGAGTGAGGCGCGAGGCATTCTGGCTTTTCAAAATCTTCATCAAAGGGGAGATCGGGGTTTCCTGGCCTAATGAGAGGCGACATGGGTGCGGTTTGTTCTACTTTTAGCTCGGGCCAACCGCCAGTAGGCGGTGTGCGAGAGCTTGATCGTGTCTAAATTCAGCTATGCGCTGTTTTACCTCGTTTTGGAGGTTGCGAAGTCGAAATTTGTTATCTATTGTGCGATGGAGATCGTAGCGTCTTAGGGCCATATTTTTCGCTCTCAACAGCTGCCAAATGTGTCTCGGAAGCTTCGTGTGTTGACTGCTCGATACCCAAACCTTACGAGAGCATTCTTCAACCGCTGGGTAAAGGTGGACCGATAGGGCGCTAATTGCCTCACTAACTTCCTCTGGCGAGTATATTTTGTCTGGAATTTTATCTAAGTGCTGGGAGGTCGAGTCTACGATGGTTTTGGTCTGAAGGACCTCACCAGTGGGCTGGTCCAGCTGCACCAAGACCGGCCTGTGATTTGAGTCCAGTTTTAAGATCGTCTCGATTGATGATATCGACAACGTGACATCGATTTTAGGATCGAAAATATAATTTCATAATGACATTAAGAACATTATTAATATAATACTGTCCTAGTCAGAAATGTAGGTAAGATAGGTTTGATTAACTTTATCAAACGATTTTCACCAATGGACATAATGTTTTCCTTAA
>JAGSMP010001762.1:0-39929 GCA_029286625.1 Parnassius orleans
ATAATGACATTAAGAACATTATTAATATAATACTGTCCTAGTCAGAAATGTAGGTAAGATAGGTTTGATTAACTTTATCAAACGATTTTCACCAATGGACATAATGTTTTCCTTAACTTGCCGCACTGTACGTGACAAAAATATTGGTATAGCGTAACGGAATGCATCATATATTTTTACCGAAACCTATCTTATTTAAGGCGATATAATTACCTCAATAGGTACATATTTTCTTCTTCAGGTTTATTATGCTTGACTTAAGATAGTAAAGTAAAAGTAAAAATTACGACATATATTGTAAGTTCCATTCCTGGGCACAGGTCTACTATCATTTCTGAGAGGGCTTTAGCCCAAGGAAACGTCCGCCGCGCTTTCCCAATGCGTGTTGGCGGACTTCACATGTCTTCGAATATTTTTTTTTGTTTTTTAATTAAAACGTAATATATAAATTCATGTAAATTTTAAATTTTATGAGCATACTATGAATATACGGAACCCCATTGTCTGAGAAAAACACGAAGTAAAAGTCTTTAATATTTTATTCAGCTTAGTATCAATCGAAGCTCTTATGGGCGTAATAATCTAACACCAATTCCAAAAGCGAGATCTCTAGAAAATATGGTTAGTTACTCACCACTGAGAAAAACTGACAAGAACTCAGGGATCCTTGTACTTTTTTCTAATATTTAAATGTTAATTCGATTTTACTTTTACAAAAATTGAATACTTTCTGAAATTGAATGATCTATAACTTTAAAATGAATTGTCGATTCGATACGCGCGCCACCTAGTTTATGTTAATTATACTATGCCTATAATCTTCGCGCAAGTGCAAGCAATACGTTGCAAAAGTTTTACCGCAATCTGATGAACGGTATGGCGGCGCAAAAAATACGAACAAACGAATATTAATTTTCAATAGATAATGGATGGGTCGAACAATGATGCTTCTTCTTCGACTTCTGACCTAAAAGTCAGCCGATGGTTCCAACTAATTGAGGATACGGCAAATCTTTTTCGTCTTGTTATATCTCAGAATCCTAAACAAAAGTGTACCACCAGATCGTGTTGCCATTGATGACTTACGGAACTTAAAACCTTATCTTTCACTGCTGGCCGTATGAGGAAGTCAAGATTACTTAGCGAGCTATGGAGAGGAGTATTCTTGGAGTGATCCTGCGTGATAAAATCCGAAAATAGGATATCCTTAGAAGTAGAAGAGTAACTGGCATATCCCATCAGATTAGAAGAACTGACAACCGATGAGGAACAAAGGTTCGTGAGTGGCAGTCTTGTGCTGACAAGTGCAAGTTTGGGCAAAGCTCATCTGCTCATCATGTTCATAGCAATTTATGTTTAGGCCTATGTTGAGCAGTGGACTTGATGGGCTCTAATATTGATGATGATGAATATAATTTTTTTGGTGCCAGATCGATCAATTTTGTAAAGGCAGTGGTGAAGGCTGTCGCGCACTTCTAAAGTAGCAAACCAATTCTTAATCACGCTGTCGAAGTTTCATTTAACCTTTTCTTGAGGCTGTTTAGGAAATTTAATTATAAAATATTCCCAGTTTTTAAATCTAACCGACAAGTGCATATCACAATCAGCAATCAGACGTTTTCTTTTGTTTTTTTTCGTTTATTGCTTCATTTAAACTTTATCGTCGGATTCCAGCACTTTTGTGTTGTTATTCACATGGACAAACAGTTTCTAAGCGCATACGTTTTAAAGAGATTATTGTGTAACAATTATAGTTTTAAAATAGAAGCTCGATTTGATCGTCAATCCGAATGCCAAGCTTGAGCTTCTTACAACGAGTGAGACCCATGTCCAGCCATGTCAAGACTTATATAAAGTTATAGTATACTAAGCTACGGGAACAGATACCGTGTACCGTGTAATGGCGGTGTAAGAATATCTACTACCCCATATCATCCCATAGATATCGTAAGAGGCGACAGTGGTAAACTGAACCCAACTGATATAAAACTGGGCTGAAGCATCGTCCTCATAACCCACTTTCCAACCGTGGCAGCTATGGCAAACATCCATGGGAAATGTATGGCATTCTATGGGAAATGTCTATTTGCAGCAGTGGACTTTTGATAAGCTGTAATGGTGTTGGTATGGATACAGAATATTTGAACTAAATTGAAATGCGATGTACAATTGAAAAGTTACATTAATCAATTTTTGTACGACAGTCGAAACTATAAATCTATACGAGTAAAAATAAAGATCTATTTTGCTATAAAAATCTCGTGACAATGAGCAACTGCTCTGACTGTAACGTCACGTTTACACGGGTCACACGAAATCGCTAGAAAAATTTAATTTCTTCTTATATTTTCTCAAATTCTATTAGTAAAGAATCACGACTAAGTTCGACGTTCCTTCATCGATGTTTTAAATTATGGATAATTTCTATCGAAATAACATCGAATAACATATTATGGTAAATAAAATAAAATGCTTTCAATAAGTATAAAGTAATTAACTATATTGAATAATATTGTTCTATTCCATTCTAAGTAGCATAAAAAGACAAATATTCGTTTCTTATTTATTTATTAGATTAAATATTGATATTATTTACTTAAAAACATACTTATGTTACAGTCATACATTTATTTTTATTGTCCTAATTACTTTTGAAAATATGTCAACAAAGTTGCGTGCGTAGTTTGTCAATATCTCATTAGTGTAACGTCTCAATTGATTAATATTATTGGGTTCTGAGTTCGATTAAATTATTCTTGACCCTCGCATCAAACGCCTCTGATGTATTGGATTGCCGTTTTATGGTAAAATGAAGTTGATTGTTTCAATATATTTGACACTTTGATATTATAATTAATTTATTATTCTTCTGAGGAATGTTAATTTCAGTAGGTAGTAGACGTGCAACCCGCGGTAAATCACCGAAAATTAATAATGGTAATTTTATGTGCTACTTTACCACGTATTATGTGTTGGAAGAAAACATTGTGTGGGATACTGCATGTTTGAGAAATAAAATATATTGAGGGTCCGCTAAAATCCACTAGAGCAATGCAGCATACTTTGCTCCATAACAAATTTACCTAGCAGTGGGACGTGCATAAAATTTTAATTTATCAATGATTGACGGCTCCGTGGTGCATTGGCTTAGCAAGGAGTTGCTGCGCTAAGGGCCGCGGGTTCGAATCCTGTACGGAACAAGTATTTGTATGGCCTACAAATAATTGTTCCGGGTCTGGATGTTTGTCCTTGTGAAATTTATGTATGTAAACTGCCCTCACGAAATAGGAGAAAATCCTAGTGTGTGTATTCAAAAAAAATTATGGAAAATTATGGAAAATGATAATTCAACCTGGATTTAGTTGCGTTATATAAGATCGTTCTGTTGAAATGATTGAATTCCAAAGTTATTGACGCAAATAAAAGGCATTTCCGGCCGAAAAAGCAAAATGAATATTATTCTAATCTTTGAACGGACAAATCATTCACTAGTGAGCAGTGACTTTTATCTAAATGCGAAAATGTAACTTGCCCGGTTGACAGTATAAATTATGTTTTAGCAAATGTAAGGAAAACACAACATCTAAAATAAGTATTTATAACCCTGCTGATAAGTATACTTTTCGAAGACGAAGAAGTTATGAAAGATCAGAACCACTTTAATATTATACAACTCTATAGTTTTTCTTTCCAGAGCTCGCTGAATGACCTTGAGCATCCTTATACGACAAGTAGTGAAGGACATTGGAAAAAGTTTTTTTTTATAGAATGGGGGTGATATACGAGCACACAGTCCACCTGATGGTAAGTGGATGCTCTAGCCCATAGACATCTGCATCGATCTTCGATTAAGAATCAAAATGAAAATGCGTTGTCTTCCCTGAGCACCAAGATGAAATGCTTTTTTAGAAAAAATGGTCTCTGGTCTCTACACTCACCATACGAAGCACAGCGTCGTTAAGCTGATATTTTACGCTTGTGTTTTATGAGAGCGTGGTCCTTCCCTGGTCGAGCCGACCTATACGCCACAGTCATAATATGGCTCTACCGTAAAATAATATTTGACATATGTTCAGCAGTGGCCTTGTGTAGAGCTGTTGTGAAATCGCTTAATTATAAAATCTAGGGCTATTAAGTATTAACTTGGACAAATTCTAAACTGTAATGAGCCTTTTTCCATCGATGTTTTTTATAGAAGAGGGGGTAAACGAGTATGGATCACCTAATGGTAAGTGTTAACCGCTGCCCTTGAACAACTGCAACACCAGGGGAATTGCAGGTGCAAAATAATGCAATGCAAGGAATTAATTAAAATTATTTTTATTTAATTTGCAAATTGCCTATGCAATTTCTTAAGCATCTGCACGTAATGTTAGCGTAAAATAGCAGCATAATGTTGGGACTCGTATTGCAAGCGACAAGAACAAGATACTCTCTTTAATGGTTATGAGGTATTCTATCTTATTCCTCAGGGTTTTAAACGCAACTGCATTTTGTTTTCAATCGTGAATAAATGTAGATGTCTATAGTTCACAGCATCCACTCACAATCAAGGCCGGCAGCGCACCTGCAATTCCACCGGTCTTGTCTTTGTTCATGGGCGGCGGTCGACACTTTCCAACAGGTAAGCCGCAAGCTCGTTTCGCTTCGCGCAAATCAGCAGATGGATATTACAATGGTTGGCACGAACTGTCCTCAAGTACACACAACATCCATATTTTTTGAAGAGCCGTTACAAAACCAATCAATTGATAACTCTTGGCGTCATCATATGTAACTCTACGAGTCAGTTTAATTTGTTTAACATGTTGCATTTCAGAGATAAAGTTGTGCCATTGGTGAGCGACCTCAGGCGGAACGGATTCGTCCCAACTTAGCTGAAGGCGCCACATATCTTGAACAATAGTTTGGCTATTAGAACAACAGGAGTGAGCCAACCAATTGGGTCATAGATGCGAGCGATATATGATAATATTGCACGCTTTGTTAAATTGGAATTGAACTCGGGCAACAAATACGTAAAGAAGTCTTCTACGGGGTCCAACTGGATACCAAGAATTTTAAGGATATGGTCGTGATTTTCGTCACAAAAGGCCCTAGGTAGTTGACAATGTTCCGACGGTAGAGCTGCAATAAACTCAGCTGAATTACCACTCCATTTACGCAGCTCAAATTGCGCACAGCTTAGTATTTTAATAAGTTCTTCTTTGAGCTCAAGCGCCTGATTTAGAGATGGCGCTCGGTCGTTATGAGTCCATAAAGTGTCATGACGTATAATAACGTTAGCCGCTTGAGGATACTCAGAAGCATGATCGACCGCTAATTGATGCAGAGTACGAATGGCTAAGTATGTTGAACTGGTCACCCGTATGTCACGGTATTTAATTCGAACACGCATGGGATCAGCTGGAGAATTTCTCCACAACACGTGTTGCCAACCTCGATCTTCCGGACGTAAATCGAAATTGCGATACATTTTCGAAATATCAGAGGTGAACACTTTTGCGTGAAGACGGAATTTCGTCAGTACATCAACAATGTCGTTTTGAAGCTTAGGCCTGGTACACGATATCATTTAACGATTTTCCGTTATTCGTTCTGGCACTTGCATCAAAAACGACGCGTAGTTTTGTCGTAGTACTTTCAGGATGGAGTACACAATGATGCGGAATAACAAATTTGCCTGATCTAACGTCTGCGGGTTGCTTATGGCCCAGATCTGAATATTCAGTCATAAAATCAGAATCGTCCTTTTTAACTCTACATTGCGCTAAGTCGCTTTTCGAGTTTGAATAAGCGTGGTTGAAGCGTTTTGCCATATCGAAAGATTCACCTAGATTATCACAAGGCTTTCTCAGTAACAAAGGAACGGTAACGACCGTCAGGTTAACGTGACACAAGAGTAGAGTATAGTTCTTCGCATTTAACATCTTCAGGGTTCGCTATAAATATTTTCGGTGGTTCTTGACCTCCCAAAACGCTTGATCACGTCATTCAAAATCCGGTGGAAGTAACGAGGAAGAAACTATAGGTGGAGGGTGACAGCTGTGATCAATTTTGCCAGTGAGCACACACCCAAAGACACTTTGTAGAGCGACTGGTAAACCAGGACCTATCTCTAGGCGTTGACCATCATAAATTATATGGAATAGCTCTGCGCCCAGCAGCAAATCTATATTAGTGGGTTTGTCAAACTGTTTATCTGCTAAAACTAAATGTTTAAAATTTGCATGAACCTCACAAGGTACAACAGGCATTTTACTTGTTATTGTATTCATTATTATAGCATTAATAGTGAAATTTGGACTATCAGAATCCGTTGGCATTACCACGCATGAAGTTTATGCAGCGGCGAATGGGCAATCCTAAACGTTGAGCGAGTGATAACGTCATAAAACTATCCTGAGCTCCACTGTCAATAAGTGCGCGGGCGGTAGTATACTGAGCGGGAGCACCGCAACCGCGCACGCGCACTACACATGCCGAGCAAAACAGAGCACGACTATGACCAACGTGAGCGCTGGTAGTCACGGAGCTCGCAGTCGCGGTCAAGTCGTCAGCCGTAACTACTATTTTATCGCTAGTCCTGTCAGTGGGCAACACGGAACAGCAACAATGGTAGTGTTATCGGAGCAACGAATGATGACGCTCACCACAAGTTGAGCATGTAATTTTGAAAACATTTATTTGCATTATGATTTAAACGTAAACAATTCATGCAAACATTTTTATTAGACACTAAGCCGTAGCTTTCAAAACATCAAGTTCTTGAAACTTCGGACATTTGAAAAGCGCATGTACCGCCCGCAACATAGGCAATCAGCTGTTTTATTTGCAGCATTTGAAGCTATAGCAGTGTTCGACGGCAAAAATGTAGATTTATGATATTGTTTATTATGTGACTATTTCGTGTTCGGTGGCACGTACATTATTTTATACACAACTGTCCTGATTGAAAAACAGACCGGAACAGTTACCCGATTGACTAACGTCTAGAACTTTAACATAACTTTGTAAAAAAATTAACAAATCAGAAAAGGTAGGAATTTGTTCCCCGTTTTGTATCTCAAAACGTTTACGTGTATCAGAATCTAAAACACGCGCGGCTTAATAAAATAAAAAAAACTCATCTAGTTTCTTAATTTTCATAGCTTTAAGAGCATTAACGGTTTCTTTCAACATATTGGTGAAATTACGTAAATCGGCATAATTACCAGACTTTAAAGGAATGAAGCTACAAATTTTATCTAAGTACGTTGCGGCCAAAATTCGTTTGTTTTGGAACCGCTCGATAAGTGCGTCATAAACAATTTGATAGTTATCAGAGGTAACAGGCACTCTTTTTGCGATTGACAACGCTGAACCCGAGAGACACGTCAACAAGTAATGAAACTTTTCGATTGACCTTATATTATTGTTTTCGTGTACAGGTGTGGAAAATGTATCGAAGAAAGTTGGTCAATGTACAATGTTTCCATCAAATTTCGGTAACTCGAGTTTCGGTAACCGTGCTTGCGCGTATAGTTTCATACTGTGGTATGAATGGAAGTCAAACTCGGATCCGGTCACGGGTCGGCCCGAGTGCGACCCTCGCTTAGAGCAGCCCTGGCGGCATCGACGGTGTAGTACATGTCGTCAAACGCAATCACCGGCTTCATATCAATAATATCGTCCGGCTTTAATTTTAACTTTAAATCGTTTATTTGATTCGTATAATCCAAGAATTCTTTACGCACTAATTCAATACGCTTAAACCTAGACTCGAATTGAGATGCAGAAGTTGTATCCGTTTGGATATTTTTCGATAAATCACATAGTATTTGAATTTCTCGAAATGCATATTCCCTTTGAATAGTAAGCAACTTGAGTTGTCTCTCAATTTCACTAGCGTTCGACTGTTTTATCTGTCATTATGTTTGAAATTAAAACAAAAAAACCGTAAATTTTAAACAAACCTAATTTTTTTAACTAAGCAATAATGACGCTATTAATAGGTATATACATATACTACAACTATTGAAACAACGATCGGTATTGAATATGTGGAAGTATATTATTCACCCACTACCTCCGTGTTTAGGTACTACGAACGGCACATAACGTGTAATTGTAATTCATGTAATCAATAGAGAATAATTCTCCCTAATTATAAAATTATATATCAAATAAATTTAATCAATTACTTCGTATTATATCGTTAAAATTAAGGCAATGAAATAAGTACCTTACTAAGTTTTACTTGTAAAAGTTTTTTTTTCTTTTATCTAAAGCTGAATTGCTATGAACTGTAATTTTGGAGTTTTTGAATGAATTGAACCCAAAATACCATAGGAAATTCGCGCTCGTACGGACCACTATGAAAACAGTTAGAATAGAAAATGCGCGGATTGAACTCCGTTTTTGTAGTAATCGCGACACTTCTACTTGAAATAAAAATAAATAGAATCTTATTTGGAATTGCTACTTAATTTACCTACAGTGAGAGAAAATTAGTCTGGCCCACCAGGAAGGGTAAATGAAATAGGTAAACTCAAGGTTAGCGGCAGCGGCGTCAGCTTCAAGTTGGCTTAACAATATCTTCGGATGTGAAGGCTTCGGTCTTCCTTGACCACACTCCTACGTGATTATATTGTCTATACACACAGCTGAGTCAACCCGGCACACACACAACGCTTAATTACATTTTTATTTTGGAAGGTTTAGACAAGAACAGCCATTACCGATGCAGTTCGTCTTGAGTCTTGATTACATGTGGGTATCGATCGCGTCGACTTCTTTTTGCAGACGCTTTTTTCGTAGGCCAACAGATGGCGCTAAAAGTTTTGTTTTGCATATAATTGGAAGAAAGGATGCGATAGAAAAGTAAGGAAGGTAAGCCAGTACACCTTATATTATTTAATCTGCAGATGTTGTGTAATACAGAAGTGGCAATAATAATGCCCTGTGTTGTCTGCATAGCTACACGGATTTTTAGAGTATTGGAGCGCCTTTCCTAAAATATTTGAAAAGTTACAAAGTTTAAAAGATTCTCTGCAACAGATGTGGGATTGAGCAGTGGTGTAAAAGATATGAAGTACATGGATATGCACTGTCTCCAATAATCCATCTATTGCCAAACAATCCTATTCACATTGCACTGAAAATAAATAACAAAGAAACATTAATCATGTTTATGTGATGACCTATTATTAATAATCTTCTAGATGACTAAGTACCTAATTACTTTTTAGCTTAGAGTTGTTAAATATAGTAGCAGTATGAGCAGACCCAGGTCAACGAGCAACAACATTCATAAATAGCAAGTCTGCGTTACAGACTCCAATTCTGGCCAAACTTTGATCAAATTCTACATTCGAGTTTCAGGTCACTAGATGGCCTTCGACAAAGATTTTGCCTAGATCTACTTAATATAAATATTTATTTCTTTGATACTACTAACCAGGCGACTGTATGGGAACATGCGTGCAGTCAGTTGCACAAAGAATTCTTGGAAATCCTGCGTTCATGAAAGGCATTCTGGGTATTGCTTAATGTCTTGACATATTGAGGGTATAAGCCAGCTATAGCCCGAGATACATGATGCACAATTCGGCTGGCTGAAGCTTTCGATATACCAATAAAGTCCGCTACTGATAAAAGCATTGTTCCCAGTGCATAAAATCTCAAGGTCAGTAACAACTGATATAACGGCGATATTCATTTATTCCTAAAATGTTACACTAATTGTCATTCATGTTTATTGTCCAAATTAATATTGGGTGGCATATTTAGATGGTAAATATAATGTAACTAAATTTTGTTCACAAGTTTCTTTACTCACCTTGAAGAAATAAATTTTAAGGCTAGTGTTATTTTCAATAATAATTCATCCACGGACGTTTAATTTAATCTAAATCTATATGTAAATTCAGAGTCAGAAAATTCACTTCTGTAATTTATTCGATTAAAAACTCGGCGATTTTCAGTATCTACAATACCTTCTGAATCAAAAACATCGATCTCAAACATTTCATTATCAATTTCATCACAGAACAAAGCCATTTTTTAGAAATTAAATAGGTTTTATTTATTTAAAAACACGACAAATATTTGCTAACTCTCAAAATTGGGCGATAGACAAAACTCTAACAACTGGTAATTTGAACTATTGCCAGTTAACTGCCGACACATTGTTGAAACGCTCAGCTGTTTTTTTCCTATGAACCCACTTAACTCAGGTAGTTATTAAGCCCTCCGAACGGTAGTTCAATGTGATAGTTAAATATTTATATCTAACTTTGATTAGATAATAAGCGGAAAAATGTAACTATAGTTACCAATGGTAGACAATTTAACTTCCAATAAAGGATAGATGGGTTATTGAGACCGGCCGTTATTTTCTTACAATGAAGGTTATATTTACTTACTTTAATAAAACATTTAGAATTTTTGATATATCAATTCTGTCAAAAGTATTACAATATCTGTCTAAAAACTTAATATTGTAATTTTGTAAGGAATTTGACCACCGGTGAATTTTTGCTCCTATATTACCACTTAAGTAATGATTTAAATGGATTTTGATTGTTAAAAGTGGTTCGATTTCATGTCTTAAATGTGTGCGTATCTAAACATTCAGTGAAATCGATGAAACAGATATACCGCGGGTGATATAAGCCGGTTTTGCGCAATATATATATATATATATATATATATAATATAGTAAAGATAAGGTATCTTAAAAACTAATCAGTGAGACGCACCAAAATAAAGAGAGATTTTTTTTAAACAAACAATCGTAAAACTTGATTGAATAAGAACATATCCATTCCATTTTAACATTGAAAAAGCATTTATTTATTATAAGTTATTTCCTCAGACGAACAAAGAAATAAAGAAAGGAGCACTTCGTACATTTTGAGTAATGCCGCAACCATGCTCAATTTATTGACACGCACTCACGAACACATCTTTATTTTTTATTTTTATCAGCCATGAAAAGTTCACACATGGACACACACAGCAAATAAAACCATGTTGTTAGTTGCAAATGGTTTTAAAATCATGGTTTGGGTTTGGTTATTGCGTCACTTAAAATGTACTTCGTGCTCCGTCTTTCTTCCTTGTTGGTTTGAGTTTATTATTATTAGGTCTTTACCCATGAATTTCCCGTTTTTTATGTTATCATCATCATCATTACAGCTCTTCACAAGTCCACTGCTGAACACAGGCCTCCCCCAAGGAATGCCATAAAGCACGGTCCTGAGCCACCTGCATCCATCGACTTCCTGTATGTCTTACTAGGTCGTCACTCCATCTAGTCGAGCTATATGGCCGGCCCATTGCCACTTCAGCTTACTAATCCTTTGGGCTATGTCGGTAACTCTAGTTCTACTGCGGATATCCTCATTTCTAAGTTTTATGTAATAAGTTAACGTAATTTTTTTCTATATTTTTTATTTCTATTAATCAAAGTAATCACTCATGCAAATGATGCATCTTTGCCAACGCACAAAAAAAACTTGGTAGGCACACATACAAAGCATTTGCACAAAATAGAGCAGATTCGTATATGTCCTTAGGCGTTTAAGATGTACAGCTGGAGAAAAAACGGCGTTAACCGCATATTACGGCTATTTTGCATCAGTGCTGAGATATGGCCCTATATTATGGGAAAATTCTCCAGATATAAGTAAAGAATTGTGTAACAAAAAAAATGTGTAAGAGCTATTTCAGGAGCAGGACCAAGTGATAATTGCCGACCATTATTTAAAGAATTTAAATTATTGACGTTAACGGGCCTCTACATGTTAGAAGTAGGACTTTTTTCAAGAAATTTAGAAATTTCAAGGACAAAAGAATCCCGTTTACACGCAGTGGAATAATGTGGCGGCCTTACTGCTTCATAAGCCATAACCCTCTTTGATAAACAATCTTTTTTTATCAAAGAGGGTTATCTTCCCATGATCACAAATTACTGACTAATCGCTGGGTATAAAAACTATCCATACTATCTGTCAATACTAAATTTGCACAACGTTTTGGCGACTTCATCAAAAGACAAATTTATAATAAGGTCGTAAAACATTGTAATATTAGTAATAATAACTACATATCTGCGAAATTAATTTCGCAGATATGTAGTTAATATTGAATTATATTGAAATGGTTGGTTCCATTATTGAAATGGTTGGTCACCCTATCATATGAGGAAACAGAAGAATTGTTAAAACTGGCTTTTGCTAATTGATAGTATTTGTAATATTATTAGGTAAATTTTGTTATTGTTTTAATTTTTATTTTCTTTTTTAAATGCACATAGTTAATACATTTCAGTTTTATATAACTTGGCCTTGTTGTTATAGTTTTTTTTTTCATTTTATGTTCAAAGATTTAAAGCAATAAGCAGTTCTGTTTTGTGTATATGTTAATACAATCTGTCTGATAAGGTGTATAAAATAATCCTTAATGAACTTAGGTCTTAGGTTTCCTCGATACAGGCTTGCCTAGTGAGGGAACCAACAGATATTACCTATTGTATTTTTTTTTTCTGATAATTAAACATTTTTTCATTTTTCATCTATGTACTGGAAATATTCATCATCTTCATCATCATTACAGCCCTGCTAAAAGTCCACTTTTGAACATGGGCCTCCGTCGAGGAATGCCACAACCCACGGTCCTGAATCTTACTAATAAAATATGATTGCACTCATACAATGGATTTTCTTTTTAATAAGTTGAACGTAGAAAGTGAAGGAATTTCAAATTTTAAGTAATCGAAAACGACGAAGTTATACTATCCTCGTCTTTGAGCTCGTATTAAGATTTACTTTTGATTTCCTTTGTGAACTTCTTGTTCTTATGGGCTCAATTTTTGTTAATTGAGGTCGCTTGGAGTTCGTGTTATTCTAATTTTGTTCGACTTTAATCATGATTTTTAGTCAATATGCAAGTTATGCTGAGTCAGTAATCAGTAGAATTAAGCGTTTCCAAACATGGTTAATTGTATTTCAAGTTTTTTTATATAATAAGGGTGACAAACGAGCACACAGTACATCTGATGGTAAGTGGATGCTATAGCCCATAGACATCTACATTAATCCTCGATTATGTATCAATATGCAGATGCGTTGTCACCCCTGAGAACTACGATGGAATGCCTCCTACCCAGTAAAAAGGATTTCCGGTTCTCTATACTCACCATACGAAACACAGAAGCATTAAGCTGCTATTTTACGCTTGTATTCCGTGAAAACGTGGTCCATCCCCGGTCGAGCTGACCCATTCATGCTAAAAGCATAATTATAGCTGCGGCATGGCTATAACACGTACAAACGTTTGTGTATGTCACATTTATAAAGGTAAGGGTGACAAGCGAGCACACACCTGACCGTAAGTCGATTAGGAATTAAAATACAGAAGAGCCTTCACTTATACACTTATAGATGGTTCACTGCCATATCAAAAATCGTAGCATTATGCTGCTGCTTATCGCTGGTACTCTGTAAGGGACGTTGTCATCAGCGTTTTCCCCGGTCAAGTAGAGCCAGTGGTACTAAAACCAAAATACAGAAACAGCGTGGCTCTACCACGTCTAAATGTCTAACTAGTAAATATTTTTCTCCTTCTGGTGATAATCACTTCGATTTCAAGCAGTTACCAATTCTCTATCTGTCTTCCTGCAGCGTGTAGTACTTGCATGGATAAAGTTGAACCATTTATATGTATATAGATTTTATATACTGTAAAAGTCTACCGCTAAACAATTTTATTATATTTGCCACGCATGGCGGGCGGGTTGGCAACAGCAGTTTTTTTTAAATCTTATTAGGAAGACGTTGCTAGCCAGTTTCCGATTTGTTAACCTCTGTCGCCTCTTATGAAACCCACCGGACGATATGGGGTAGGGGATTTTCTTATACCGCCACCTACACGGTCTACGTTATTATTTAGATAAAATTTGATATGTCCTTTGTATACCCACTGTATTTTTCTTATAATTTACTCCATCATAATATCGCTGATAATGATAAAGAATTTATATCAAAAGATTTATTTTGCAAGAAGAAATAATTGTGGGAGTATCGTTTTAAATTTGGAATATTTATGTTGTTTCAACATTATTATCAATACAGCCCTCACAAGTCCACTGCTAAACATAGGCCTCCCCAAGGAATGCCATAAACCACGGTGCTGAGCCACCTGCATCCATCAACTTCCCGCAGTCACTCCGTCTCAGTGGGGGGACACCCTACACTTCGTCCGCCGGTACGAGGCCGCTATTTGAGAACCGTTTTTCCCCATCGGTTGTCGGTTCTTCGAGCTATATGGCCGGCCTATTGCCACTTCAGCTTACTAAACCTTTGGGCTATGTCGGTCACTCTGGTTCTACTGCGGATATCCTCATTTCTAATTTTATCACGCAGAGGAACCCCGAGTATAGCCCTCTCCATAGCTCGCTGAGCGACCTTGAGCTTCCTCATACGGCCAGCAGTGTAGGACCACGTCTCAGTTCCATAGGTCATCACTGGCAACACGCACTGGCTGTACAGTCTCATTTTCAAGTTTTGAGGTATATCCGACAAGAAGATATGCCGTAATTTTCCGAACGCTGCCCAGCCGAGTTGAATTCGTCGATTGACCTCTCGGTCGAAGTTGGACTTACCTAGTCGCACTATTTGCCCCAGGTAAACATACTCGTCAACAACTTCGAGCTTAGTGCTTCCAACATCTACCGGCATAGGTGTGACATGGACGTTATACATGATCTTTGTTTTGTCCATGTTCATCTTAAGACCTATCCGTTGGGAGGCACTATTAAGGTCATTGAGCAAAGTGCTTAGGTCCTCCAGCGATTCTGCCATAAGGACTATATCGTGGGCAAATCGAAGGTGAGTGATGTTGATGTTAATACCGTATCCTTTCCAGTCCAGAAGCATGAAAACGTATTCCCGGAGAGGCCGTTGGGCGGCACTATTGAGGTCATTGAGCATAGTGCTTAGGTCCTCCAGCGATTCTGCCATAAGGACTATATCCCGGAAACGACACCGCCACACTCGGTCTTCAGTTTCTAGAGTTGTTTCTTTCTGACGAATTGTTTTGAAATTTGCTATATTTATGCATTATGTTCATTTAAAATTATATTGTGAATGGTAACAACGTGGTTAACAATTCACAATAGATAATAATAATACTGAAATTTATACGCGTACAGTGTACGCGTTAACGATGACCGGTCCGGCGGGGTCAACGACCTCCACCGTGAAGTGTGCTACGTGCAATATTGTAATAAATGAGCTATTAGCGTTTATTCAGAATAAATGTGATATTATGGACGAGGATGGAATTATCAGGTTGTGTATAACAGCTTTCAAGCCTGAGGATATTTTGGCGAAGAATCTTCTGTTTGAGTCGCTCAGAAAATCAAGAAGAAAAGTTCTTCGTGAAAGAAGGAAAAGTCAGCGAGAACTGGAGGACATCATCAGTACAATTAAAGGGTGGACCCTGAAGAATTGCCGATATTTGTGGCCCGTGACTTGCATAAGCTGCCTCCAGTCACATTTGATCATATCGATGTCACTAGGTTACTTAAAGATTTGATTACGCTGCGAAATGAACTCAGTATGTTAAGGAGGATTATGTAAATAGCGAGAATTTTACACAGTTAAAAAATGGTGACGAATCTTAAGCAGCGTCCTAGTTAAAAATTTTGAGTGCAATAATTATGTGAATAGAATGGGGATCTGCTAATTATGAAAATGGTCCCATTGGTATAATACATATACCTGAGACAACGACATCTAATATTCACACAAAGACGACCATAGCAATGAGTCAGTGCACTACTAGTGGCACACGGTCTGCCCCTGCGGCCTTCCGTCTCCATCGCGTGCACCGGATGGCGAATCATCTGTCTCTGTTACACAGCGCATCGAGGTACCCGTGGAGGCCCATGCAGAGGTTTCGAACGTGTCTGAAACCGCGTTACTGGCCTCATTAAACGAGCATTACATAGATCCCGAACGCAACCACACAAACTAATACACAAATGAGTATGGACCTTGTGCGTAGTAATAATAATGGTATTACTTGGAAGGAACAGGAAAAAAGTGAAGAGTGGAAATTAGTGCAGAGAAAAAATATAGGAACCGTTTTAACAGCGAAAAGGCTGCATTGATTTAGAGCAAAGTTCCGCGCAGCGGATATTCTAATACCATTGTTTATAAATAATGTACATGTCGATACATGTGAGAGTGACATTATATCGTACATAAAGTAAAACCAACATAACAGTGAAGTTACAAAAAATAAAGTCTAAGCAGACAAAGGATTATAGTTCTTACAAGGTACTTGTTCCTAAACATAAACTAACTATATTTATGGATTGTAATCTGTGGCCTGATGGAATAATATTTCGTCGCTTTGTTAATTTCCGCCGACGTGAAAATAACAAAGAAAGTGATTCAAGTAAAAATGAGACGTAATTTTAATCATTATGGATGAAACATCACTTATTTCGTTTAATTGTAAAAACTTTAAGAGATCCTGAGTGCGTAACTAATCTGAGTCGTAAGGCAGATATTATTGCACTGCAAGAAACCTGGCTGTTACCGCATGAAATATCTGAACTCAGTTATGTTAGCAAGGAATTTGGCTACTATGGTAAGTCAGCGGTAGATACTTCTCAAGGTATTTTACGTGGGCGTCCGTATGGCGGAGTGGCGCTGTTATGGAATAAGTTGAGGTTTCACTGTGTTTCGGTTGTTGAATGTGATAGTGATCGTATTGCGCAATAAAAATTGTGTACTACGGACCGAGAGATGTTAGTTTTTAGTGTGTATATGCCTACAGATTGTGCGGAAAATTTAGTAGAATACGTTCAGTGTCTGAGTGAGATTGCGGCAATTGTTGAAAATTGTGATATTGAATCGGTTTATATTCTAGGGGATTTTAATGCCCACCAGGGCATTTGTTTGGTACTGAAATGTTAAATTTTTGTAATGAGTTAAATTGGAATTGTATTGATCTTAATATTTTGGGTGTAGATTCAGACATATACCTTTGTCAGTGAAGCGCATGGTAGTAGGAGGTGGTTGGATCATTGCATAATCACTGAGGCGGCTCGGAGGTCTGTGGTCTCTGTGAAGGTACACTACGATGTTTACTGGTCCGATCATTTCCTTTAGAAATTCAGTGCGAGATTGCTAATCTGATGCCTAAGCAAACTTTGATGTGTGCCTCAACTGACAAAGCTATATGGGGTAATAGAAACAAGTGAGTTAGAATTGTACGCAAAACTCTGTAATGAAAAATTAAAAAATTGAATTTCCTGATAAATTAAGTTGTTGTTGTGATACTCTTTGTAATAATCATAGTTTAGATCACTTAGTTATAATAGATAACCTATATTTAAGCATTGTAAAGGTTATGAGGCAGCTAGGCTTAGCCATGCGGGTGGTAATGGTGACAGGAAAAACGCCCGCCCTCTTGCGGGCTGGAACAAACACGTGCGGGCTGCGCAAAGATGCCCGCCAGAAATTCCTAAACTGGGTGTGGTATGGAAGGCCACGAGAGGGCTCTACATAGATATGTGCGAGTCGAGAAATTTTTTTAAAACAAATTGAAATACTGCCAAAATCACCAAGAGCAAATTAAAATGAATATACTAGCTTGTAAGCATGAAAAGAAAGACTTTCGGGGTTTTGGCAGCAAACAAAAAAGCTCCAAAGTACGGCGTCCCGGTCAGTGTCAACGGACCAGTGACCCTAAGGATGTTGCGAACTTGTTTCGAGCGCATTTCCAGTTTCAGCCTGTCACCGCCACAGGCAATGCTGTAAATGTGATAAGGTGGTTGCTGAGCCGATCGTGACCGACGTGCCAGAACGTTTCACTGCCAGGGAGGTTTTCGAGGCGATAAAAGGAATGAAGCGTGGCAAGTCGCCAGGCGACGGCCTCAGCATTGAGCATTTCCTTTACGCGGGCCTCACCTGCCAAGGTTGCTGGGAATGCTGTTCACAATCTGTAGGAGGCATGCCTACTGCGGATCTAATGAGAACGGTCGTAGTTCAATTGTTAAAAATAAAACTGGGCATATTTCGGATAAGACCAACTACCGACCGATCTCATTAGCAACTGTGACGGCTAAAGTGCTTGATTGTTTGCTTGAGAGACAACTTAAACAACATCTTAAGTTTCACGACGCCCAGTTCGGTTTTCGGCCAGGGTTATCCACTGAGTGTGCTATTATGTCCCTCAAGCATATAATCAAGTACTACACTTGCAGAAAAACATGTGTGTACTGCTTTTCTGGATCTGTCGAAGGCGTTTGACTTGGTACAGTATGATATTCTTTGGGCGAAGCTGTTGGCGAGTGGTGTCCCGAATGACATTGTCAATGTGTTTAAATACTGGTATGGACATCAGACTAACCAAGTCAGATGGCTTGGACAGTTTTCTGATGAGTTTAAGCTTAAATGTGGGGCGAGACAAGGTGGTTTGACCTCTCACACTATTTAATGCTATATTGATCAGCTCATTCGTGGGCTCAGCAGCATGCGTGTCGGATGTTCTATAGACGGTCTTTGTGTCAATAGTATAAGTTATGCCGACGACATGGTGCTGCTGAGTCCATCAGTCGCTGCTCTCAGAAGACTGATGAGCGTTTGTGAGCGTTTTGCTGAGTCTCACGGTCTTCTTTACAATGTAAAGAAGAGTGAGTTTATAGTATTTAAGGCAGACAGTCGCAGAGCTCTTAATGTTCCGCCAGTGTACCTAAACGGAGTAGCTCTACATCGCGTATCGTCCTTCAAGTATCTCGGTCACATTGTGAACGAGAGGCTGAGATGACTGTGATATGGAGAGAGAAAGGAGAGCGTTGGCAGTCCGTTGCAATATGTTAGCCCGCAGATTTTCGTTGTACCACAAGTTAAATAACATTGTTTAAAGCCTTCTGCCAAACAATGTACACGTGTAATCTGTGGGTTGATTATACGCGGGGGCTTTCAGTGCTCAGTACAGTATAATAATGCCTTCAGGGTGATGTTGGGTCTGCCGCGATTTTGCAGCGCATCGGGCATGTATGCGCAAGCGCGCACTGATAGCTTCGAAACGGTGTTGCGTAAACGTGTAGCCTCGCTCATGCGCAGAATACGTGGTAGCTCCAACACCATACTGAGGGCTATTAGTGGCTAACCAGATTGTCCTATTATGGGACACTGGGTGAATATGTAATGCATAAACCTAGTGCTCAGGTAGGCCTGGTTTGTACTTAAACTAACTAAGAACAAATTATAACTAACTAATTATTCGTGTCTGCGCTTATTATTACTAACATAGCTATAACTTTCTTTGTACCTACTAACAATTATGGATGTTTTGTCCGAAATAAAGAGATTTTATTTTATTTTATTTTATTTATAAAATCTCTCGCAAAGACTTTGGAGCCCTGGTTCCGCTCGATCGCTTCTTCAATACGAGCAGTATTAAAGTTGCGTAAGTCCCGCCGCATGTATTTGGAGATCTGTCTGTTCAGTTACCTGTATGCTGTCAAATCTACTGAAGACTGCAGCTTCATTTCCCGTTAAACAGTCATGAGATTAAGAGTGTTATTGGAGAGTTTTTGTGTTCTTCTGCGGCGAGTCTTGCAAAACTTAGCTCCGACCGCATGGACAGTTTCCACGAGTTTGTCATTCATATCGTTCACTGCATTGCAATCTTCTAGGTACTAAAAATGGTTTTGTAGCTCGAGCTGAAAGGTTTCAAAACTCTGGATTAGATTACGAGGGGGACGGAGCGTTGATTTCATTAGACGTGACCTCAACAACTTAACGTTTAGGTTCAGTGTGCTTCTCGCCATTCGATTATTGTTGCCGGTTTTCACCCTCGCGATCACTGATACATCACTGAAAAGTTGTCGTCTGGTCTTCATATTGAAGTCAATCCCATTTTTTGTCGAACAGTTGGGGCTCGACTAGGTACACTTCCTGTGGGGCCGCTTCTGGAAGAAAGGGTTCATCATAAAGAGTCCCTCTTTCTCCATGAAGTCGGCTAGCTGCTGGCCCCTTGAGTTCTGTTGCCCTTTTCCAAATTTCCTTACCTTCAGATCACCGTTCTCTCTTGTGCATTTCTTCCACCTCCTCATCTGGATGTGACGAGGTTGGTGCGTAAACCTGTATGACTTTCAGCGAATACCGTTTGGTGATTCTGAGTATAAGGTACGCAACCCTCGTCGACATACTCTCAATCTTTACAACGTTGTTAACAAGAGACTTGTGGACGATAAATCGGATACCCCCTTGAGACAGATGGTCGCCCTCCTGGTGATAGAACAAGTTGCCGGATTCGAGGATTACCGTGTCCTCCCCCCCTCTTCGGACCTCGGATAGTCCTATAATATTCCTGCACAACTTGTCTCTTTTTCCAGCTCCAGGATCTTCTCGTCAGTCCTCAGGGTGCGTGCGTTATATGTTGTCAGGTCGAGTCGCCTTAGGTGGCAACCGAACCTCCACCGGAGATTCTTAGCACCCCCTGCCCCGCCGTTACCATGGTCGCCACCGTAGCCAGGAATAGCGGGGCCGCCGGGGACTGGGGGTCGTCTCTTCGTTACTTTAATCATGGGGGTATATTGCCATAGTTGCCACGCTTGGCGAGCGGGTTGGCCACCGCAGTTTTTTTATTGGTGTTTTGCTGTTATCAGAAAGATGTTGCTGCCCATCTTCTGCCTCAGTTTCCCTCTGTCGCCTCTTACGATACCCATGGGAAGATATGGGGTAGTGGACCCGCCACTACTCGGGGCGGGTAAGAATACCCGCTGCATTATGTTGTTTAATTCGAAATAACAATTCATTCATTGAAATTGAATGATATATTATAACTATCAAATAAATTTGTGGGTACGATACGCGCGTCACCTACTGTAAGTTAACTGTACTATGCCTATAATGCATATGCACGCATAACGGTATGCCTACGCATAAAATATGAACAAATATATTTATTTTTTATATACATATTAGATAATCATAATCTTAAACATTTTCGTCATTCAGAAAAAGGCTAGTTAAATGAATTATATTGTGCATGCGAATGGATACTACTTGACAAAAGTGAACATGAAACTTGCCTCGAGAGTTGAACCTGAACAATTTCGTTGCGCGTACTTGTAAATACACAAAAACAGTACTTGATTATATTAAGATATATTACTTGAATACGTCAAGTTTAAAAAATATCATCTAATAAAACTAATAATAATGATTTCATGGCGTTTAATTTTAACTTATTATAATTCCTTACCTGTTTTCACAAGGTCACGGTATGACAAAGACATTTGACGTCATAGTTAACACTACCTTTAGCTTTAAATAATAAATTTTGGTACGCTTGGGTTTAGATTTCATTTCATTAACCTATCTAATGAAATTGGGTTTTTAATATCAATTACTTCACGAATAATCCATGTAAGCAATTCGTGTTCTCTTGCAAAGAGTTTATTTTAATAAGCCTGATGTACTCACAGTCCACTTGACTGTAAGTGATACTGCAATCCATGGACACATGCAACCAATTTCAAGAAAATGTCTGGAGATGCGTCACCTCCAAGGACTAAGATGGAATGTTTCTGAGTCTGTAATTAAACTAGCTCTCTTACTTTCAGACTCCAGCAGTTGGTGTGTTAAGATCATTGATTATAATTACATACTAGAGAAATAAGACTACTTTTCTACCGGTTTATTATCTTATGTTGTACATTATAATCTGTACCACCTTCTCTGTATAATAAATATTTTTTAATTTTCATTTATCATTTTCATTTTCAAATTCTACCATAATGGGAGAGGTCCATATTGAGACCAGAATTTTTAGGTGATGAAAATAAAAAGATTTTTATTATTAGTTTAAATATTGTTTGGATTGTAATAATATTAAGTCACCGATAATATTAACGGAAATATTATGAAAGCTTTAAGTAGTTTTCCAAAGTGATATTTAATTCCATATCAAACTTATAAAAGCCTTTACATTAAGGTGGATGCTTGAAACCACTGCAAATATACTCGTAGGAGAAAGTTTTAATGAAGCAATAAACCACATATTCGCTTTGCGGATTGTCTAACTTACAGTTATTAGGCATTGTATCTGGATATAAAACAGTGCGGCTTTAAAATACAATTAAATTAAATGCTGGGATATTAAATTTAATTGTACTTATTTAAGTTTACTGAGGTGACAACGAAGTTTATTAATTTTAGTAACCAATAAACGAACTTACAGTCTACCTGTTTCTAAACAGCTACTGCGATTGACGGCCACCTCAGCCAACAAAAAGCTACAGATACATTGTCATCTTTTATAACTCAGATAGAATACCTTACAGCCTGTTATTAAGCTGGCTCTCTATACCCTTAAAAATAATTAGGTGCCACCTGTACCTACCAAGACTGTTTTCCGGGTAGAAAAGTTGTCCTACCACATTCTACCTAAGCTTCATGTATAGTTTTTATCTAGTAAAGCTTCACTTAAGATATACAGTGCAGAATTCTTTAGAAACTTTTCAAATTTTATCTATAAATTAATACATGAACATTCATTACTTAAATTATTTTGTATTGCTTCAAGTTCAAATCCCTACCAATAGATGGCGTTGGTATCGTTTTAGCACGCGGTAACGTTGTGTTTTTTCGAACTAATATAAAGTGAATGGTGAATAAGCGCTTCAATCGGTACCACATACGGTACCTATTTACTGTTAACGGATATTTGACAAGACTTCGACTTTTAAGATTTGTTTCGTGTTTCGGATTAGTTGCTTGATTTTGTCTTTCTTACAACCACTGTTCAAACTTGGAATTGATTTGCTTTGTGATTAGTAGTATAGTTGATAGAAGTATTTTTCTCACTGAAAAATGACCAATTATAGGTGACGGCGCCTGTTTGTTTCGTGCTCTTTCATTTTTAATGTATGGAACCCAAGAAAATGCTATGGTGGTGCGTTCACAAATTGTTAGATTTGTGGTAAATTATTGGCCTAGGTTTTCAGTTATGATATGTTAAAAATGAAAGTTACGGCGGACTTTGTGAACCGAAACGGAAATATTAATCCTGCAGCTCACACCAGCTGCAGGATTAATATTTCCGTTTCGGTTTGAAGTATATCGAAACAGTCTGCTATACACAGAGTCCGGAACAGATATCTGTCCAGTAAGGCGATTACGATTTAGCCATGATTTATCTAATAGACATTTTGACGCCTATCTGCTTATTGTTGCGAAGATAATTACACAGCGTCGCATTGAGGTACCCGTCGAAGAGCGTGATCCTTTTTTAGAGCTTGACCATTTAACTGTTACATCTTTTGTAAACAGTGAAATATCATCTCCAACCAGCGGAACAGATCAATCTGTATCGTCGACATTAAAATATGAAAAAAAAAAGAAAAATGGTCGAGATTTACAAATTACACAAGAAAAAGTCAATTAAAAAGTGCACAAGAAAGATATAGGCAGAACAAGCCAGATTCGAATCGTAAAGCTGTGTCCGTTTATCAGAAAAAAAATCCCGATGTACACAGACAAGCTGTTGCAAATTACCAAACTGCGAATCCACAAGTGCATAGAGCAATTTAGTTACGGTATGAGGAAAATATTACACTGCGTTTATGGAAAAACAAGGTCCATTCCGTTATGGAGTATAACCTTATAATAATGCCTGTTTCAGATGACTTTCTTTGGTGGTAAACAGGTAACAGCAGATAGTTTTCACCGACTTTTAAAGTACAAGGCCAGGTCTACCATTTAATTGGAAGTATATTACCAGAAGCCAAACATGACGCTCAGTATCTTCAAATATGTTTTGTAGGTGAAGATGATCGAGAAGCAAAGATTCGATGTTTTTCTATTTTTCTAATTTCCTAACTTAAAGTCAAATTTAATCAAACAATTGCAGAATATGCTGCATCAAGTGAACCCGTATATAAACGATCTGAAAGTGCCATTGAAAAAGCCCCTCCTTCAGAGTCATACAAAGTTGTCATACATGCTGATAAAAAACTACCGGAAGAACTTAGAGGTAGGTACAATGCACCAACTACAAACGAAGTGACTTTAGTGTTAGTGGATCAACAATTTGATCGAAGGGACATCATCCTCGAGAGCCGAAGTAATTCACTTCAGCGTATTAGTTAGATACATCGAGCATATGATGCGCTAAAGTATCCATTGATGTTTTGCTGGGGGGATGATGGGTATTCAATCAACATACCACAATGCGATCCCACAACTAAGTTGCCGCTTAATAAAACTGTCTCTTCTGCAAGTTTCTATTCGTATAGAATAACGATTAAAGAAGGAGAAGATAACTATTTAGGTAAATATCGTGCCCTTTTTAGTCAATATTTGGTGGATGAAAATGCCAAAATGGAAACAGATAGATTAAATTATTTCAAATATAAGTAAGCTAAATAACATGCTGATAGTTATATCCATTTAAAAGAGGCTATTGGACGACAAGACGCAGAAGCCAACCAACTAGGACAAATGGTTGTCCTTCCATCATCTTTTAAGGTGGGACCTAGGTTTATGCACGAAATAACACGGGATCCTATGACCTATGTTAAGAATTACGGCCGGCCTGATCTTTTTATCACTTTCACATGAAATCCTCGCTGGGACGAGATAAAAGAGCAATTGCTTCAAGGACAACAATCTCATGATAGACACGATATAATTTCGAGGGTGTTTCGACTAAAAATGAAAAAGGTCATGAATTTATTGCCAAAGAGAAAAATATTTGGTGAAGTGCGATGCTATATTTACTCAACGGAATGGCAAAAGAGAGGTTTTCCACATATTCATATTCATATCCTTTGGATAAAGAGAGGAGCAAACGTTGAAGGCTGGCCAGGGGTAAAAAAGGAGCACGTTTTACGATTATTTTAGTGTTCTGCCAACTATCAGATCCTTTAAGTATTTGGGAGAAATTCAAAGAATATCTATCTGAAGATTTTAAAAGGCAATTAGAAAGACAGGGAGAATTGGATGTAGAGCACCTAACAGATGTGGTAATAGAAGATGGTGTATTAGCGTTGGGTGGTCGGCTACTAAAAGAGTATGGGTTACCTCAGCCAAGCAAAGAACAACAATTTGAAAATAGAGAGTTTCTTAAAGAGACAAGTTACGACTTAGCATCATTAGAAAACACAGTTAAAAATAATGAAGGATCTCTGAATGACGAAAAAAAAGCAGTTTATAATCAAATGAACACAAAAATTGAATCAAATGTGGGTGGAATATTATTTTTAGATGCTCCTGGTGGAATAGGCAAAACATTCCTCATAAATTTACTATTAGCAAAAGTTAGAAGTACTCGCGGAATTGCTTTGGCTGTGGCTTTTTCTGGGATCGCAGCTACACTGCTTGAGGGTGGACGAACTGCTTTCCTGTGAATCCCATTCAACCTCCCAACCAGACCTACCAACGTCTAACCCTCCTACAGTGAATCCAAGTCGAAATCTAGATGAAGCCCCAATAGACTTACTAATTTCTCCGCCTTCCTTTAATCCAGATGAAGCGATCTCTCCCACACTTTATTTAGCTGAAGACACTTCTCCATTACCCTACGTCGATTTGCCTTCCAACATTCCAGATAACCTAAGGGAAGAAACCAAAAATGAACCTTTAACTTACCTCAAGAAGAACCTGAACAAATAACACCATCTGAAATCCTAACCGATAATGTCCCATTTCCATCCACGAGATCATCCCCAGATGTACCTGTTGATGGCTACCCTACTTTCCTTAAATCTATGTCAAATGCAAAAGATAAGTCTTTTAACACAGAATTAGAAGAGCACAATGAAACTCTTATGAAGTGTCCAGTGAAGGTAATCCTGGTCCCAATATCCATTGACTTAGATGAGTCTAACTCATACATTTAAGATATACAGGGTATTTTTGAAACGCTCCCGAAAACGAAGACAGACGACAGTACTAACTATATCTTAGATGATGGGTGAAATATAAAATCGATTCTGATGAAAAAAAAATTATCTTTTCACAACGTTTTATTAGCTTTATTCACGCTCCATCGTGTTAGTATAAATCATCGTGTTAAATAAAACGTTAATTTCATTAAAATAAAACATGAAAATACTTAAACATAAAAGCAGCAGTGGAATTACTGAATTACAATCAGCTGACTAGGGGTCAATGTACGCGCGAACGCCGAATTCGCGCGGCCCGTAACTAGCGATGGTACCACAATACCTAATAATTTACAACACTTGTCTAAATACCTAACCTATCTACTTAACCTACTAATTTGCCACTGTGCTTGTCTCCACGTAGCCACTTTAATTGAATTACAGGTTAAATAAACCAAATAACTGGTTCGATTCCCCGCTAATGAAAAAAATACTTAAATAAAATGTTAACAAGGTTAGAGTCATGCTTTTTATCCATTGTGTAGGTATATTTTTTATTCTGATGTATTCAGTTATGTACCTATTCAGATCAGTTCAGTACTAAGTTATTTAAAAAAAAATAGGTTAAATAAACCAAATAACTGGTTCGATTCCCCGCTAATGAAAAAAATACTTAAATAAAATGTTAAAAAGGTTAGAGTCATGCTTTTTTATCCATTATGTAGGTATGTTTATTATTCTGATGTATTCAGTTATGTACCTTTTCAGATCAGTTCAGTACTAAGTAATTTAAAAAAATTAGGTATGAAACGGCTTACCGATCCTCCGTGGCCTTATGAGATTCTCCAAGGCACATTAATATGTTGCCGTATTCACGAGCACTATAAACGTACGCGTTAGGCATTATTAAAACAAAAAAGAAACACAAAACGTAACAACAAGAATAACACGTAATAACAAGTACGTAATACCAAGTAATAACAATAAGAATTTAATAAACAAAACCAATGAACTGTCGCTCATGCATGCGTGTCCAAAGTCAGCGCGGAACTGTCTCAAAACTAAAATTAATAGTGAATCCGCCAAAACTGAAGCCTACTGCGTCCTAACTAACGTCCTTGCGGTAAACACTTTGAACATTCCCACAGACCGTCAAATGTTATGACATTGCCAACTTTATTTTATAAGTTTAGTTTCCATATGATCCTACGACTAGTCTTTCATATGGAATTTAGAAGTTATAGTTGTAATTTTTAATACAATTAGACAATCAATTGTACCCTGACGAAACAAGCAGTTCGTTACTACAAAAATGATATTGAAATTAATAAACGTACTTACTTGGGTTTGGTTATCTTTGATTTTGTACAAGAAAATAGAAATAAAATGGTATTGAATAATTTAATAGTTAAAATCAATTGCAATTATGATCGACAGTTAATTAATCTAAAAAAATAATTATTTTACTTTATTGACTTTCCGTTTTAATCCTTCAATACTTTGATTTGAAAACAGGTATCAAAACTATTACAAATTACTTGCAAGTTTTATTGTAATTGCCGCCTCTAATTCTTATGTCGCTTGCAAACAAATCTTAGTAGGTAAATTTGGGGAATTCCCCATATGTTGGCGCTGACGCGAGGTGACACACAGTCGGCCGGGTGGCGGCAGCGCGTACGAAGGGGCGCGACGGGGAATGCTCGCCAGTATTGTTGTGCGCACGCTATTGGTTCCTCATTCTTGCCGCGCTTTGAAAAAGCGATGTTCCCAATATACAGTCGCACACACAGCTTTCTATGCACGACGCATGTTTTAAAAGGAAGGAAAGAAAATTATTTATATCTATTGTTTTATGACTGAACTAGTGAACGAAAAGGTAAATAGAAGGTGAATGGGAAAATTGTGCAGTAAAGTTAAATGTATTGAGGAAGAATACCGAAAAAATTACCATGTGGTCAACCTGATGACGGAAACATTTATCATTCGCATTGATGATGATGATTCTGATGAAGTAGCATCCAGTAACACCAACACACCATCGACATCCGGCTTCCATGTTCCATGTTCTAACGGTATAATGGACGGTGTCACCCTTAGCTTAAGTTTTCTTGTTACAAACTACTTTATTTTACGATTGAAATAAAAATAATACTCAAGCATACATTATCCATTTTAATTTCAACCTTCCAAAGTTCTAAGAAGCTAGTAAAGTAACTATTATGATTCTACAATAAAACCATTAATTACTATTATAATATTATAAAACAACAGCCTAGTACCATGTAGTACTTTAGAACGCGACTGTACCCATGCGCAGACACACCCTCCACTGTCGCTCAGCGTCGTGACGGACCTGTATGGAGCTAGATAAAGAGTTTGGCTTCGACGCGGATATTGACCCTAGTCAGCTGATTTTATGATTTATTTATTTTAAATTCCACTGCTGGTTTAATATTTAAGTATTTTCATGATTCTTTTTAATGAAATTAATGTTTTATTTAACTATATCAACACGATGGAGCGTGAATGAAGCTAATAAAACGTTGTGAAAAGATGATTTTTTTTTCATCAGGATCGATTTTATATTTCACCCATCATCTAAGATATAGTTAGTACTGTCGTCTGTCTTCGTTTTCGGGAGCGTTTCAAAAATACCCTGTATTAAGCGACCCTGAAATTATTGCCGACATACATGAGTTCGAAAAGGAACTCTTCTCCTTTACAAAGCTAGAAACAAATAATAAATGCTATTATTTATTGTTCAACAAAGTTCATCATTTTGAGGAAGCTTCCTATCCAGACATCTTTCAAACACTAAAAACAATCAGAAATTAATTAGTTCCCTCGGGGCAATTAAAGAACTCATATCAGACCTGAAAAATCTATTCATTAAGATATTTTCTATTTAGAAAAACTTGTGAATTCCTTTACAGTTTCGCTGCCAACCAAATTGTAAGAGTCGAGTGCCAAATGCCGAACAACAACAATTAAAAGGTATTAAAAAAAATTAAAATCATGAAATTATTATTTTCGTAAATAAAACATTAAAAAGAAATCCCGCACCTACGCGGGCCCGGCACTGCAGTTGGAAAATCCATACGTAGTGCCAAACCCACGCCAGTATTATAGAACAAAATTAAAATTTTGAAGAATTACAACCACTAATATGAGTTATAAGGAACTAAAATGACACCGTGAATTATAAGTAACAATATTAAGATAAACTACCATAATAATAAACAAGTTTTGCTTGAAATATAATTTTTAGAGTGAAATCAAATATAATAAACCGATATCAAATTATCAATTTTTCAAATGGAAGAATGATATACTTCAAAACATTCGACACATAATCCAGGTTTTTCGATGCAAGTAATGCAATGCCAAATAGTGTCTGTACGTTTTTTTTCTTTCGTGCATTGGCGGCATTGCTTATGTTTCAATTTTCCTTTTGTATTTCTTCCGTAATCTTACTGATTTTCGGCGGCTTAGGAACTTGTCTTTTTACAGGTCCTGGATTTGTTTTGACATGTTTATCTGGTAGCAATGCGCTTATCACTGATAAGCGGTAATCATATAATGTCATTTTAGGTTGACCAGAGTATTTATTATATATTTTGAATGAATTTATATGTAGAAGCTGGAATGTGTGAATAGCAACCTTTAGGTACCACCGCAAAGTTTTCCTTTTACACGGATAAAATGCTAACAACTGATCTTGCCGGTCAACTATTGACATATATTCATTACATTTTGCTATTGCCTCGGGTTTTTGAGCGACTTGTCCACGTTTATTAGTTACTGGAACCATTTTATCTTCAAACTCTGTAGTAATGTAGGTAACAGGTCGTTTATCCTTCCATTTTCATAAGTGAACTCCTTGGCAGTATCTAGAAATGTTTTTTCCTTTCTTCAGATTCTTTTGAACGACCTTTTAAGGATTTTGTTTCAAATTAATGCGTAATGTTCCAGTGCAGTACGTATTAATATAGAGAAGTTTTTTCGCTAAATCTAAACTGTTATAGAAATTGTCCATGTATAGTGCATGGCCATTACGAAGCTTTTCATTAATGAGCTGCATCACTACTTTCTCGGCGTGACCTTTTCCGGAAACCTCGTGGTCAAGACTGCCTGCGTACACACGGAATTTCAAAACCAAACCGTCAGGTTCAGTGAGCATATATAATTTGATCCCATACTCTCCATAATATCATGCTCTCATCTAAAGATAACTCTTTCGCGGGGTAATAACATTCGTTCCTTTTCGTATTGAAATAGTCGACGATACTGCGAACTTTTAGCACTTGGTCGCCATTATCTGCTTCAGACATGAAATGGAGATATCTCATAATCAGTGGAATTCTATACCGACCCATCTGTTTAGCGAAAATTGGTATGAAAATAACCTGCCTATTTTTCAGTAATCCTGAAGACGACTAAGCAGAATAGTGCCCACATGAAATAGTAGACCCAAAAAAACTTTAAACTCGGAAACGGTGAGTTCCTTCCATGCCGATATTCTAGATTTATGTGACACTCCAGCTGACGATTTGACTGCTTGTTTATTAGTTTCATCACAAATCATTTTAAGAAAATTTTCATTAAAGAAGTAGTCGAAATAATCAATAGGTTTTATCCCGGGATTAGCGTAAAATTCGTTGAGTCGCGTAAAAGAAACGTTTTTCATTTCACCTACCTCAGTCCACTCTGATATAGAGCCTTTAACTGATGGTCTGATCGAAGACATATCTTCTTGGGATAGATTGAATTGGTCTTCTGAAATATCGGGCGTCGACGGTGGTGGGGCGGAATGTGGCCTTCTGATCGGTGAATTTGATTCTATATTTATGGCAGATAGGCGGGAAAATTTAAGCTGCTCGTCATTGCCATCCTCTGAAGATTGGTCCTCTTCCTCACTTCCAGGGTCAAACACGTCGCTCGATTCAAGATCGGCAAATAATTCATCTTCAACGTCTGAATCACGTAAATAGCTGGTATAAAACGACTTCTTTTAGGCCGCGAAGGGCCTGCCTCTTCTGCCATTTTAATCACTTGTAAAATAAAAAAAACGTGCACTATTGAAAAACCGTTAACTTTGTATGAATCGTAAAAAATTCAAGCGCAGTGCCAACGTAAACACAACACGCCAATCGCAGTGCCGGCGGCACACTGACTCATAGAAACTGTACTGAGCCTAGCCTGCGCCAGCGCGTGGTCAGCCCCTCGCGCAATATCCTGCACCCTGCGCCAGCGCGGGCTCGGCAGTGAAGTTGTTAAATTAAAAAAAACTTATGGTCTTCACCATATCACCCTCAAACCCAAGGCGCCTTACAGCGGAGCCATTAAACTCTAAAATAATACTTGAAATCTTATATTAATGAAAAACAGTCCAATTGATCTCGTTATGTATACACTGCCATGCTTAGCTATAACACATCCATTAATTCTACTTCACATTACACACCTCGTGAGCTATTGTTCGGCAGTAAACCATTTATTCCTAATTCCATTTACAATGAATCTCCAGGGGCTACATACCCTGATCATATCCGCATGTTGCAAAATTGGCTGAAATAATCCAGAGAAAAGGCTTTAGATTTTATAAGGAAGTCAAAAAAATCCTCAAAATCATACTATGACACCCATACTTGACCAGTTAAATATAAAGTCGGTAATTATGGCTACATAAAAAATCATTTGAGATTGCCGAATGGAAAGGTCCCTATAAAATAGTTAAGGTAAACGGTACTAATACACTTACCTTAATTATCAATCGACGCCACGTCACGCACCACTTCGATCAGGTGAAACCTGCATCAGAAGTCAGAAGTAATCTGCAAAATAAAATAAATTTTAGAAAATGACTAGTGTCTAGAAAGTTAATAATACTTACCTATAAGCCTAGTCTCGTAATTCGAAAAATAAATAAATAGTTAATATAAATATATACAAAAAATAATTACTAAAAATTAGATTAATCAAGACTTACCTTTGTTTAGTATTAATTATAGTAATTATTTACAGAACTCCAACTCGAGGTCAATCGCATCAAGATTATATTCAACGGATAACTTCGAGTGCAGGCATCTACTTTGATTATAAAGGTACATTAAAAATAAATAACGCACAACTGAAAACGTTAATTCCGATAGATATCTCACACTTTGGCCCCCACATAAGAAATATAGGAAGCGCGTTAGATACAATAAAAATTTTATGTGACCAAACTAGGATTCTAGAAATCAATGCCGAATGTCACATTATGCTTCAACCATTAGCAGTACGTAATCAGGACTTGAACAGGGATTTTTAATCCATCTCAAACTTATTAGATAACAGGGCCTAACGTAGCGCATAGTTTGGAGGTATTGGTACAATGTTAAAACATATTTTTGCTACTCTAGATGAAGACGACGCTCTCAAGTATGATGAAGCAATAAAATATGTACAAAATGATGAAAAACAATTGGCTTTTTAATGAAAGAAAACATTTTGGTTACTACTTCTGTAATAACATACAATAATTATTCATTAAGTAAAATAAAAAATAATGAAGCAAAATTAACTGCACCTCAACAACCTCTCTCTTAAAATCCATACTAATATTATAAATGCGAATGTGTGTTTGTTTGTTTGTTTGTTTGTCCTTCTTTCACGTCGCAACAGAGCGTCGGCATGGCATGATTTTTTGTATGGGGATAGTTCGGTGGCTGTAGAGTGACATAGGCTACTTTTCCATGGAAAACATCTCATTCCGTGGGAAAATCGAATATGTTGCACAAGTTTGTCCTTCTTTCACGTCGCAACAAAGCGTCGGCATGGCGTGATTATTGTATGGGGATAGTTCGGTATTGTGAGAGTGACATAGGCTACTTTTTCAGCGGAAAACATAATTCCCGTAGGAAAATCAAATATGTTGCAAAATTAAATTCAGCTAGGTGGCGCCACCGTGATTCTACAAGACGGACGACGGTACGATGGACGAACACAGAAGGGAATATCTGGATTATGTCTTTTTACCAAAATTAAGATAAAAAATGTATGGATCTGTATTTTTCCACGCAGGACCGGGAAGAGAGCGATAAAAAACATAAAATTCACCAGCTGATTTTCTTCAAACGTAACCTCGCAGACGATATTAAGTAATCCGTTGATGCTCTGCCTAACCCGCAAGGGTTACAGGCATGATTATAAGTATGGATCAGAAATACTATCACCACCTGTCACGCTTTCACCCTTAACTATTACTTAACAATGGTAGAAACAGTTCTTAGTAAGCCTTATTAATAAGCCTTAGTAATATTTATTGAACGGAAATGAATACAGTTCTTATATGTGGTAATGAATGAATCGGAATTACAATAAGAAAAATTGTGCAAAATTATAAGAAAAATATTTTTTGAGAGTTCTTATTAACTAACGTATACATAGTTTAAATTGATTCCGCTAGATGTCGTTACTAGGTTTTTAAAACGCGGTAACGAAATGTTTCCTGACATGTACTTAACTCACGCCGTTGAACCGCGCGTCAATTTATAGTGCATACGGTACCCATACGCTTAAATTGTTTCTATTTCGTAGCTTATTCGAATACCTGCTTTCGATTTCGGTTGTTTGTTATTTGTTTTGTGATTTTGTTAAGGTTGAATGGATTTATATAGGCTTTCATTTTCGGATTTGTGTATTTTCTTGGATCGGTTTTGTTGATTTGGTTGGTATTCCTATATATATTTAGACTCTGGCTTTGATTTTGGATTTTGTTTATTTAGAATCTTGAATTGGTTTCGTTGTTTGGGTTGCTTACTTCTTTTTTCGGTGGTTATATTTATATTGACTACTGCTTTCGATTTCGGTTTTGCGATTTGTTTTGTGGTTTGGTTTAAGTTGATTCGATTTTTTGGCTATCGTTTTCGGACGTGTTGTGTCTTGAATTGGTTTTGTTGTTTTGATTTTAAAAATATTTGAAAGGAATATTTATTCGTTTTAGATGTTTTGATTTGCTTTTAAAAAATATTTAAAAGGAAATTTAATTCTTTAGTATTTTAACGTTTTTTATAAATAGGTTTTTTCTTACTTCATAATGCCCTAAACGTAAGTCCAGCCTTTCAAGAGTATCTTCTCAAAGACAAGCGAAAGATTAGCTCGATCGCTAGAATCTTTAGAAGATGCTGAACTGAGAAGGCAAGAACAAGCAGAGCGTCAGGCTACTTTTAGAGCATCTGAGACACGTTCTCGACGTCAGCAAAGGCGTCTTGAACAGACAGAGCGTCAAGCTACTTTAAGAGCTTCTGAAACACCTTCTCAAAGTCAGCGAAGGTGTCTTGAACAGGCAGAGCGTCAAGCTACTTTAAGAGCTTATGAAACACCTTCTCAAAGTCAGCGAAGGCGTCTTGAACAGGCAGAGCGTCAAGCTACTTTAAGAGCTACTGAAACACCTGCTCAAAGTCAGCAAAGGCGTCTTGAACAGGCAGAGCGTCAAGCTACTTTAAGAGCTACTGAAACACCTGATCAAAGTCAGCAAAGGCGTCTTGAACAGGCAGAGCGTCAATCTACTTTAAGAGCTACTGAAACACCAGCTCAAAGTCAGCAAAGGCTATTCGAACAAACGGAACGTCAGGCCGCCTTAAGAGCCACGGAAACACCTGATGAAACTCAACACAGACTCATTGAGCAAGCTGAACGTCAATCTACTATAAGGGCATCTGAAACACCAGAACAGACACAGGCGCGAAGAGATGCAAATGCACAGCTCCAAGCTGAACGTCGACAAAAGTTTCAAAGAAACAATTGGTCGGTTTTTAATGAAGTAGCATTCAATTATGATCCGTTGATTGATTATAAAAATCACGGGTTAGTTGTTATCGGACTGATGGACAAGGCGTGTCGATTTTGCAGCGCTTTAAAATGGAAAGATGAGGACCGCAGGCATGCTGTTCAATGGCAAAGTGTCTCTTCCGTTGGAGAACCTTTGAAAACTCTCTTTTTATATGATGCCAAAGAGTCACGGCGCTTTTTAAACAGGATCCGAAAATATAACTCATGCTTTCAAATGACGTCCTTCGAGTTGACCGGGAAATAATAATGCCGGGATTTTCCTTACATTTGGTGCAAGGCAAATTTATCATAGAATAGGTTCACTTTCCAGCTGAAAACGAACAGCATAAATTTTACAAGTATATTTTATGGGTGACGAAAATTAGGAGTAGACCGTCGCTGCCAATTTATCCAGGAGTTGAGAGAGACACAGTGTTCAAAATTCAAAGATTCTTGCATGAACGTAACATTTTAGTCAAAACATTTAAAACTGCTTTGGAAAACCTACCTGAAAGGATTATAAAGTCGTCATTCACGCAGATCGGACCCCTCGAGGAGAACATGAAAGGCGCTACAATACCTTTGATAAACAAAATAGCAGCCGTAATTAGTGGTGATCAATTTTCTTCACAAGACATTGTCTTGAGCACGTGATGACGTTGCAACGGGTAGCCGATACACACAAGTTTTATGACGCTCTGCAATACCCATTGATTTGTTGCAAAGGACAAGAGGTTATCATTTTCAAATTCCTCATTAACCTGGTCACAAAGGGCCTACTCGAACAAAAAGTATCATGTATGGATTTTTATGCGTATCATTATGATGTTAGAAAATGATTTTAACCTCTTAGCCGTGTAGACAATTATTCCTCAATTTTTGGTAGAACATGTATGTGAAGGTAGAAAGTGAACGTCTCCGTTATATATCTTTAAATCAAAAAGCTGCGCGTTGAGAATTATATACATTTACAAGATGCAGTTTCTAGCGACGCCAATGTAAACCCCAGAGATTTAGGTAAATGGTAATTCTGCCCTCATCATTCGTTAACAGTCCCTGCTACCTACATGAGAGTACACACAAGACGCATTCGCCTATGTACGAACTTACGGAAGACCTGATCTTTTGTTGCACGCAATCCCACATGGAAGAAATAACCGAGGAGCTAATGCCGGGCCAAAAAGTACTGACAGACACGATTTAGTTGCTAGAGTATTTAGATTAAAAGAACAAAAATTAATGTATATAATTAACAAAGGGAAAATTTTCGGAGGTGCAGTGCTTCATGTATTCAATTGAATGGCAAAAAGAGGATTACCGCATGCCCACATTCTAATATGGCTTAAGAAGTTGCGGCCCAGCCAAATAGACGACATAATAAGCGCCGAGATTCCGGATCCTGAGCAAGATAAAGAATTGTATGATACCATCGTCCGAAATATGATTCACGGTCTATGTGGAGCACGAAATTCAATATCGCCATGTATGAAAGAAGGAAAATGTACAAAGAAATTCTCTAAACAGCTATTAAAAGAAACAGTGCACAATGACAATGGCTACCCTTTACCCGTCTGTAACGCAGAGCTCCCGAAGATGGTGGCAGGAAAGTTACAATCAAATCTCGCGCTGGAGCGTTGGAAACCTTAGATAACAGCTGGATTGTCCCGTATTCGCCCATTCTATGTAATTGCATCACCGCCAAAAACTACACTAACAGCCTTCTTTCAACTTTGTTAAACCGACCCCTTTGCAAAAACGTTGTTATATTCTGAAGTCCCCCGCTATTATACTTGGTACACATCTAGGAAGGAGTGGAAACGCCGTATTCAAGGCGCGCCTGTTGCAAATTGGCCCGGTGTAAAGTCATCAGATGCCCTTGGTCGTGTGTATACCGTCCATGTAACTAATTTTGAATGTTTCTGTTTACGATTGCTGCTGCATGTTCGGGGTCCTACAGGATATAAAGACCTTAAAATTGTCAACGGTCAGGAATGCGCAACTTATAGAAGCATGTGAAGCTTTTTATCTTTTAGAAAACGATAATCACTGGGATGAAACCATGGAGGAAGCTGTGCAGTGCCAGTCACCAGCCAAATTAGGGATCTTTATGCAACTCTCATATCATCTTGCGGCTATCTAATGCATATAAATTGTGGGACTAATATAAAGAGTACATGAAGATATTTTGCGAAGGTTACAGCAGACACACGCAGACATGACATACAATGAACACATTTATAATGAAGCACTTGGAAAATTGAAGATAAAGTAATGGTGAAGGCAAAAATTAAGCGACTTTGGAATGATAAGCCCTCAGCGAACAACCGAAAAGAACTAAGTGATGAAATTATACGTGAAACAAACTACGATATACTTTACTATACTTTATACGCTTTGCAGCAGTAATTGTACCCGCTTTTGCTTCCCGAACAAAAAGAGTTTTGACAAAGTATTAGGACAAATTGAATCTGGAAATGGTGCACTTTTCTTTTAGATGCCCCTGGAGAACTGGGAAGACATTTTGTTAAATTTATATTAGCGTAAGTACAGAAATAAAAAACATTGCTGTGCCGTAGCTTCTCCGGTATAGCCTCCATGCTGCTAGCAGGGCACACTGCACATTCTGTTTTAAACTCCTCTAAATCTAGCCCAGGAAGAATCGCCGATCTGCAACTTTAGCAAAAATAGTGCACGAGGAATAATGCTACGACAATGCAAACTTTTAGTGTGGGAAGAAAGTACAATGTCGCATAAAAAGCATGAAGCACTAAATCGAACGCTCCAGGATTTGCCTAATACCGATGTAATGGGAGGAATGATGGTTTTACTGGCTGGTGACTTTCAAAATTTACCTGTCATTCAAAGGGCACACCTGCAGATGAAATTAAGCATGCCTCAAGTCGTCTATTTTATGGAACAAGGTGACAAAATTCAGTTTAACTACGAATATGAGAATGCATTTGTATAATGATATCAATGCTGGAAACTATGCTGACACACTTAAAAATTGGCGATGGGCGGTTGGAAACGGATGCTGAGGGCCGTTAAATTTACGAGAGATTTTTGTAATTTAGTACAGAGTCATTACGAATTAATTGCGAGCGTTTATTCAGATTTAACGAACAACATGCATGAAGACAAATGGTTATGTGAAAGGCGATTCTTGCAAAAAATGAGAGCGTTAACAAAATAAATTCAGATATATAAAGCGAAGTAGCAGGAGAAATAACAGAGTATTTGTCAGTAGACACAGTTATGGACACAGAACAGAGCACTTCATATCCCGTAGAGTTTCTAAATTCTCTAGAGTTGTCAGGTGTGCCCTCACATAAGCTTCAATTAAAATTAGGCGTCCCAGTCATGCTAATGCGAAATTTAGATGCTCCTCGGTTATGTAACGGGACAAGGCTGCGTGTGACACATCTTGGACGGAACATAATCAGTGCTACAATGACAGGCGTAGGAAAGGTGAAAATGTTATTATACCATGGATCCCTATAATTCCACAGATCTTCAATTCAAAAGGTTGCAGTTCCTATTAAGCTCAGTTTTGCAATGACATAATTAATAAGCGCAAGACAAACGTTACAGGTAGCAGGGGTCAACTTAGAAAACCGTGCTTCTCTCATGGTCAGCTGTATGTAGCATGTTCGCGTGTGTCAAATGCCCAGAATCTCCACATTCTTTCCTCGAATGGAAAAAATAAAACATTGTGCAGTAGCGTCTTAAAATAGTGTTTAGTTAGTTTTTTCCAAAATTCCACAATCAATTAATCATAATTCCTACAGATCTTCCTTTCAATTCAAAATTTCCTATTTAGCTCAGTTTCTTTTCAATTCCAAATGCTGCACCTCTGACGGACCTATTAAACTCAGTTTCCTTTCAACTCAAAAGGCTGCATCTTTGACGGATCTTTTATTTGGCTCAGTTTCCTTTCAATTCAAGCTGCATCTCTGACGAATCAATTTAGCTCAGTTTCTTTTCAAAGTCTGCATCCTGACGGATAATTATGCTCAGTTTCCTTTAATTAAAAAATATCCCATTTCCATTTGGAATAAACAGGCTATTTTCATGCTTTCCTATACGCTGCGTTTCAAAACATTTAAATAGGCTGACGAATAAATTTTGCTCAGTTTCCTTTTAATGGCTGCATCTCTGACAAATCTATAAAACTCAGTTTTCTTTCAATTCAAAAAGCAATGGATAGTTCATTTCCCAGTGACCATGCGGGCGAAGCCGTGGGTAACAGCTAGTCAATAATATTTCCGAAAATGACTAATGGTATACAAATATCTACCAATATTAATGAAATTTTGAACAGTTTAGAGACTTCAATTATTACATTACCTTTTCATTTAGAAGATATCATAAATGCTATTTTGCTAGCAGTAAGGATATTTTACATTCAGCCGTTATAACGCCACAACATTTACACCGCGAGTTTGCCGATAACTATAGTTATCTACCTAGTAATATAGTATTGCCTGTTACTATAGATATTAAGAATATACATTTAATTTTAAGACTTTTTAAGATTATTTGCTATTATATAAAGAGTGCTTTTTAAGAGGTTAGCATAGTATTTATGTTTTTGTTAGCAGAGAAATGTAATCTAACAGCAGAAATAGATAATTGCTAGAAATTGCTAGAAAATTCCCGGCCCGTCTATCGTCAACGCGAGCATGGTTAAAAATCTTGTTGTTTCATCCAGCGCAATGTTAGAAAAAGAGGCAAAGCGAAAAGAGAGAGATAGCGCCTGAGCGCTCGGTTGACATTCGGTAACTTACGGCCTCGCTACTAAGGCGCATAGCCATAGTTTTGTAAATTTCTCTGCATGCAACAATTAGTAGCTACCGTATTATTTTATTATATTACTCTTTGTCTAGTACGAACGTACCGCTTGGGATCGGAGATATGTGTGTGTTGTTTTTTACCAAGCTAGGTATCGTACGTGCGCTATTATTTATAACATAAATAATTTCCATGTAAAAATTATATATCGCAAATAAAAACTGTGTCACCCAGATTCGGCCAACTCGCTGTAAGTAAACTTCGTGGGTAGACACGTGATGGGTATTGCTCGGGTCTGTGGTATCGGTCTTTAGGAACCAAATAAGTGATCCCAGTAGTGAGGAGGCTCGGGAGGACTTCTGGTCGAGCCTTTGAAATTGTCAGGCGAGCACAGCGTGACACCACGAACCCCTTCAGTCAGTAG
>JAGSMP010001763.1:0-51800 GCA_029286625.1 Parnassius orleans
GTGATGGGTATTTGCTCGGGTCTGTGGTATCCCGGTCTTTAGGAACCAAATAAGTGATCCCAGTAGTGAGGAGGCTCGGGAGGGACTTCTGGTCGAGAGCCTTTTGAAATTGTCGGGCGAGCACAGCGTGACACACCACGAACCCCTTCAGTCAGTAGTGATGCAGCCCGTCGAGCTCCGGACTTTTCCAGTTCGGGGCCCTTCGGACCGCCTCAACTACATCGTCCGGCGTTATGATGACGGGATCCATGGGTGTAACATTCGCACGCTGACGCGCCGCAACTTCCGTCCAAGGGCCCTCGCTGTGGTTTACGAGCTCCATTCGGGCCTCATTCGGTGGTTGGTTCGTTCCACGTACCATTGGTCGCTCCAATGATTTATAGAGCCTCTTCTGATCACTCTGGACGATTCTGGTTGAACTGTGTCAAACTCTCGGTATATCGCCGAATCCGCTTCCCCTAAACAGCGATTCTCTGCTTCAGGTCGTCTATGCGCTCCGTCATTTTTTGCGTAATATCCGGCTGGGACAAACTTATATTTACATAACATAATACATACATAAACACTCACGCCTGTCACCCAGAGGGGTAGGCCAAACGTGCCTTTTTTGACACATTCTGACTCTTAACATTAGCGTGTAGAGCCCCATTCACTCTATTTCCTGCGTTCACTCGTCGTTCTATATTCTTATCATATCTACCATCCCTGTTAAATAAACATCCCAAATATACAAACTCATCCACTTGCTCAATCAACTCCCCTTCTATTCTTATTTCACATAACGTTTTACTTTCTTCTCTTTCAAAAACCATCACTTTCGTCTTATTTGCGTTCACTTTCATATCTCTTTCTTTTAATGACCGGTTCATTAAAGTAACCATCATTTGTAACTCGGCCGCCGACGATGCAAATATGACTTGATCATCGGCGTACAAAAGGCATTTGACGGTTAACTCACCCATTCTCAACCCACATTCTTCAACTTTCAAAGTTTGCAAACAACTGTCCATAAATAGGTTAAACAGCCAGCGGGAAGCTACACAGCCCTATCTGACACCTTTTTGGATGCCAAACCAGTCCGAGTAGACCCCCTTGATCCTGACACAAGCACTAGTCCCTATAAAGAGACTTCAATGCCTGTATCAAACCAGCGCTCAAACCAAATGAGTTAAGTGTTTGCCATAACACATTCCTGTCCACTCTGTCATAAGCCTTTTCCAAGTCCATGAAAGCACAAAAAACTTTCTGGTTTTTGGCCAAAAACTTCTCCGCAATCATGCGCATGGAAAATACTTGATCCGTACAACCCATTCCCTTTCTAAATCCAGCTTGCACATCCCAAATTTTCCCATCAGTTTCTTCCATAACTCTTTCAATTAACACCTTAGCATACAGTTTACCCACAATGCTAAGCAAGCTGATACCACTTCATCATTCATCATACAGCCATTCTCGTCTCGTATACCATTCATTCTAGGCTGTTTTGAATTTCCCCTAGCAGTTCTTACGAGTTTCCAGAACATTTTAATAAAGTGCTTTGGGGTTATTACGAAAATGGGGGAATTCCGATATTTACAAATTATGACTAAACTAGGCAATATTTTTTGCTCTGGTAAATTTATTCTAGACGACATTTTATTTGTCTCCCTCACTTCAGTCGTTTCAGGTAGCTAGTCTCAATAGTGCGCGTGCAAAGTTAACTTTTCGGTGGAAACAGCTTTTTTCAACTCTTTTCGGTTTTTTGGAATTACCCCGCGTTCATTATCTTAGGAACTTGCTAAGTAATTTTAATGATTGTTTGATTATATGATAGATAATCGTTTTTAAAGCTTTATTTTATAGGTTAGGATTAGCCAGCTATTGTTTTTGTGTTTTTTTCGGAAATACCCCACAGGATTAATTACGAATTAATAGACTATCGAACTACTTTTCCATTGTAGTTTCCAGTGGCTGTCAATCTTTCGTCAGCATAAATTGTTATTTTGGATAAGTTTAAAACGTTCGTGAATTTAACCAACGGGAGTGGGCAAGGCGTACCTACCCCTATGTCAAATATATAGACACAGCCCAGGAGGAATAGGCGCATGAGTACCGAAAACTATTCCACATCAATTTTTTTATGCGATTCCCTTCAAATTGTCCCACTGATGATATAAATGCATGTTGCCATGGGGCAACTCGGTGCCATAGGTATTGTTTAAGCCGATTTATTTTTCAATTGCAAGGAGTTATTATTTTCAAACGGGACAATTTTTTTTATACGAATAAAAAAAGTCCCGTGACTTTTTACGATAAAGTTAATATCTTCAAAGTTATGAATTGTTAAAGGCTTGAAAAATCCAAATTTCGAATATTTTGACCCATTAAAAATGCATAAAGAAAAAGAATAAAGTATAAACAATATTTTTTTATATTTCTTGGCAAAATATAAATAAAAAAGGTCCTATAACGTTTTACGATAAAGTTAATATTTTCGGAGTTATGACTTTTTAAAGGTTTTAAAAATCCCAAATTCGGATACTTTGACTCATTAAAAATATATAAAGAAATGTATAAAAAATTTGTTTATTTTTATTTTCGCTTACCTGTTATAAAAGCTTGAAGAAACATCTTTAAATAGCCTAATAACTGTCCAACTACGGACACGCAAGGTGCGCTGCCGTGGTGGTGCCTTAAATGTTTAGAAACACTGGACTTTATGTGGGGTAATTCCAAAAATTCAAGTGAGTAAAATATAGTTAAATTAGAAACATAAAGTATGTATCAATGCTTTTTGTAGAGGGGTATAGACGAACGAAAAGTAAATCCAAACCTTCTGTCGTAAGTCAAAAAGGAACACTTTACCGAATTTTCGGTTTTACCCCGCGTTATATCGGAATTATACCTTATCCAGAAGAAAAATATGTCAAAATTTAAATGGTCATATTTACGAAACGCAAAGACATTTTATTAAGATGAATAACAAAATAATTAGGATACGTATTTCAATAAATAAAAGTGACATAAGTTGGGTATAAGCTTGGATAGATTTTTTAAAAATTATTATTAAATATGCATCGTATCAACTAATCAGAAAATATGTCGGATTTACCCCAAAGCACCTTATTTGCCTGGAAGTTATCAGATATCCTTCTATCATTCTTATCCGTTCTTTCTTGCTTTTTCCTTTCAACAACTTCTTTTACTCTCTTATTTATACGTCTAAAGTTTGCCTTTTTTCTTTCAATCTCATAATTAATACTGCCAGAATTACCAGCTTTGGTTGCCAGTAAATCTAGACATGCTCTCTTCTTTGCTTCAACTTCCATCCGAATCTCATCATCCCACCACAACGTATTATTTTTCCTTTCATTCGTTCTCTTACTTACACCACATACTTCAGTGGCTGCATCCACCAAAACTTTCTTAACATAATTCCATACAGTCTTCAGGTCTAAATCATTCATACATATTTCATTCAAACCATTTATATTCTCCCTCAGTCTACATTTATACTTCTCTTTCACACCTTCATCTTGTAACCTCTCTGTTCTTATACGCTGTAACGCAGTGGTACACACAGATGTTCGATGCCGCCAACGCCTGAATAGACCATTAATTCGGCATAAGATCAAGTAATGATCCGTCCCTACGTTGGACCCCCGGTAAACTCTTGTATCTACCACTGCGCTCCGCATTCTTTCATCCACAATTATGAAATCTATCATGCTTCTATCATCACCTCTTTCCCATGTATACATGTGAATCCTCTTATGGCGAAAGAAAGTATTCGTCACAAAAATATTCTTTTCCTCACATACGGCGAGGAGGTCTTCACCATTCTCATTTACACTTTCATCGCCAAACATTCCTAATATCCTTTCATAACCAGACCTTTTCACCCCAACCCTTCCATTAAAATCTCCTAACATAATGATATTTTCATTTCCCTTACATTTCATCAACACCATCCTTACCATGTCCCAAAACTGCTCTCGGATATAAGTGGGCTTAGACATGTCTGGGGCGTACACCCCTAGCACAAACAACTTCTTGCCCACTTTCATTCGTATCCATAGCAGCCTTACATATTCATACTCTTCACACATTGACTTTCTGAAAGGATGACACCGACTCCCTGGCATGCCCGCTCGGTCTCGTCTACACCAGACCAGTAAGCGGTATACATGCCATGTGCAGTGGCATCCTTTCCTTTCGTTTCGTCTCATTTACACATAACACATCTATTCCTCTATCATTCATCATTTCGCATATTTCATCCATCTTATCATTAATTGCTCCACATACATTCAGCGTAGCCAGACGGGCCTCCGCAATCCACTTTTCGCCCCTCCGTGAGACAGAACGTGACGGGTGGCGAACCTCGTCGCCGGTTTTACTCCCGGAGATTCTTCGCACTCCTGCCCCATTAAAGGGGCGCCGGGAACTCGGGGCCATTTCTTTAATGTGTTGGCTCATGGTGCGATCTAAGGGGGTGGTAGATTTTACGCCGCTACCATATGGCGAGGAGCCGAGTCTATCCTTTCGGCTTTGTCGCTCGTTTAGCACCACCCGGGGGACACGTGTAGGGTGGGCCTAGGGTTAGGTGGTCGAAGCCTACGGACGCGAGCGACTCATCCCCCTTATTTTTAAAGTTATATTTGTCTCAGCAAAGGCCATCCTGACGGTTCGCACAATTCTCGGTCTATTATTACCCGACATGAAGCTTGTCAGTCTGCCGATGAGGGCTCTTGCCTTTGCGATACGGTCGTCAATTCTTTTTCTCCAGGCTGGGATGGCGCTACGCTGCTATATTAGCGCGTCCAGCCGTGGGAAATTTGGCGCCAATAATACGGCAAACTGCCAATGCGGCGTCAAAAAGAATTGAGTCCGTCTCCCAAAGGTCCCGGCTGGCTTCCAAATAGGTCACCAGCATTGAGTTGAGAGCCCTCACGACAGCCCGATTCCGCTTGCTTAAGGGTATGCGGGGAAGTCGCGGTCGATTTTCGAGAGGCGTACTGCGCGTTTCCAAAATAGTCTCTTCCAATATGCTCCTCATTTGCTCTAGCTTGTGGGAGACTATTTCATAATCGTCTGAATCAACGACAACTGAAATATCCACGGCGGTATCCACGTGCGCAGGATGCTCTGCAATTAGTGGCGCCGGGTTACCAGCTGTAGCATTTTTGCGACACCAAGGCCTCTGGTGGGGATAATGGATGTGGGCGGCTACTTGGTGGTCTTGCAGCCACTCGCGCTTGGCTGGCGACCCGCATGCTGTCGCGGCCAGCGCCAGCTCCAGACGCGCCCTGGCGACCTCCAGGCAGCGGCCCTTTACGCACTCTTTTTTTGTCCAACATCCATTGAGTGGGCGTCAATTAACGGGAGACGCCCAGGCCCGGCACCGTTTCATGGTGCGGCCATAAGCACAGACGGACCTTTGCACCCTCATTTCTGCCAAGGCACGGCGCTCACACCTCTTGGCAAGGCGCTCACTGACTGCGCCGAAGTAGCAGTTTTGTCACTTAAATGATACGTCAGGTCGGTGGGGTCGTCACTTCCCTACGCCATTATTATTATGTGGAGTATATATATAGTTTTCTCATCTGGTAGGGCTGTATAAATATATAATTGTAAATGAAATAGATAAACATACATAAATATCAATAAAATAAAATAAATACATAAAAAATTACATAAATAAATAAAAACCCAATGGAAGCCCTCGGCAGGGGAGACCAAACGGCCGAGGGTTAGGGGGAAAGGGAAAGAAACCGGCGGACGATGCGGGCGGTATCGAAGAGCACCGCCTTCTGCATTTGAGCTTCAAGCGGTCCGTCACGGAGTCCCAGTCGCCTTAGATGATCCGAGAGGTTGACTGGGATTAATCTGTTCGCAGAAACGACTACAGGTATAATTTTGGTCGGCAGTCCACCCCACATGTCGGTCACCTCGTGAGCCAGGTCCAGATATTTTGTTCGCTTATCTGTTTCGGCTTTCATGAGGTTCTCGTCATACGGAATGGTAATGTCAATCAAAAATATCCTTGACTGTGCCCGGTCCATCAGCACAATATCAGGTTTATTAGCAAGAATGGTCCTGTCTGTGATGATGGCCCGGTTCCAGTAGAGCCTGGCGCGGTCATTTTCGAGGACGGTTTCCGGCATGTACTTATAATAAGGCAGTTTCCGATCCACGAGACCGTATTTCAGAGCGAGCTCCTGGCTACTATGTTGTGCCTATGCAAGTTTTCAGAGTTAGAAAGCGCCGAACAACCAGAGATGACATGCCTAAGTGATTCACCGGGATGGCGACAAGCTCGACAAATGTCAACGGTGCCATACCTTAGGATGTATCTCCGATAGTTGTTAGTCTTAATAACCTGATCCTGTATTGCACAGACAAAGCCCTCGGTTTCCCCGAAGAGGTCACCAAAACGTAGCCAGGTAGCCAGTGGAGGGAGGCAACTGCGTCTTTGAAAGGCTCATCTAGAGCCTTTTAGAACCTCCCGTGGTGTTCCTTCTTCTACCATACGGTCTCCCGGTCGGAAATGCTCTGTACTGGCGTGTCTTGACATTGCTCGTTGGCTAAGGATAGAGGGGTAAGTCCTTTATCACAAAAAATAACGTCCCTATAGAATGGATTATCCGCTCTCGTCAGAAAGTAATTACGGAGGCTTCACACTTCGTGATTATGCATGGTAAGCGCGCTTAAAAAGCCGCACCCACCGTGTTTCCGCGGCAAGTACAGCCTCATTACTGAGGATCTCGGATGATGCATCCTGTAGGACGTCATAATAGTGCGGACTTTTCTATCCAGAGCGTTCAGTTCGGTCTGAGTCCACCTGATTATGCCAAATGTATACATGAGAACAGGCATGATCCAACCGTTATATGCGTGTGTCTTATTAACGCCCGACAAAAGACTGTTAATAACTTTTGTCAAGCGTGCACTAAACACATCGCAAACTGAATGCCTCATGTCTGCCTCATCGATACCTATGTTCTGTGACATATCAAGATATCGGTAGGTTTCAGCCTCGGATAGGGTCTTTATGTTGATGGGCATAGACAAGTCTATGTTCTCAGATTTAGCAACTCTTCCCCTTTCGATATGGAGGACCGCACACTTATCCGTCACCAGCTCCATTCTAATAGAAATGCTAAAATCGTAAGTGTTGTTTAGCAATTCCATAAGATGAGAGCGACTGGAGGCGAATAATTTGAGATCATCCATATAGAAAAGGTGGGTCACTTTTGTACCACCTTTTCGAAGCTGAAATCCCCTCCCGAAACCCTCCAGTAAGGTACTGAGAGGGTTAAGAGAGAGGCAGAACCAGATTGTACTCAAACCATCGCTCTGGAAGATACCCCTTTTTATTCTTCTGTGGTTCTCCGCAGCCGTAATCCGCTCACCTAGATGACAAAGGATCGTACTACACTGCCCCATACACTGCCCGAGGAAGTCTCGAACTGTACAGTCAACCTTGTACAGCTCGAGGACCCTCTTAAGCCATGTATGAGGCACCGAGTCGAATGCCTTTTTGTAGTCTATCCAGGCGGCGGAGAGGTTCCGACGGTTGCGTTTTACCACCTTGCCAATGACTGCGTCAATGAGGAGTGGTTCCTTGCTTCCACAACCACCTCTATGACATCAGTGCACCTCGTGCACTGCTCGTGTAATTTCAAGATCTCCGTGACAAAACTCTAAATTCCCTCAAGCCTGGAAGAGTGCACATGTTATACCCCTTCCGAAGAGGTCCAATCCTATCAACCTCTCTGATTTCCGTCCCATCTTGATCTTACCTTTCTTTTCTAAAGTCCTTGAAAAACTTATTTGCCAACAGCTGACTCTTCTCCTTAATAAGCACAATTTGCTGTATTCTTTACAATCCGGTTTCCGTCCTGGTCATAGTACGGCTACTGCCTTAATCAAAGTTACTGATGACATACGGTTGGGTACGGATAATAAAAAACTCACAGTCATGACCTTGCTGGATTTCCGTAATGCGTTCAATACTGTTGATTTCGATATACTGTTGATTCCGTTGTGTTCCCTTAACATATCTCCATCAGTAATTAACTGGTTTCAAAGTTATCTCTGTGGCCGTCGGCAGTGTATTCGTGTCAATGAAACTCACTCATCTTGGTGTGATATCACTGCAGGCGTGCCGCAGGGTCGCGTATTGTCACCTTTACTCTTTTCCACTTTCATTAATTCAATCACTCATAAAATATCTTCTCTCTACCACATTTATGCGGATGATGTCTAGATTTACACCCAGTCAACACTTGAGATTTGCCGAATGCAATGGCTACATTGAATAACGATTTAAATTTTATTCATGAATGGAGTTAATCATATGGTCTAAATGTCAATCCTAAAAAGTCACAGGCTATCATTATTGGTAGCCAGAGCTTTATCTCAAGAATAGACTGGTTCTCCGTACCACCTATCGTATTCGATGGAGTTGTAATCCTTTACTTTGACAATATCAAAAATCTTGGTATTTATCTAGATAATTCCTTAAATTCGATACGCCAACTGAATGACGTAAGTAAGAAAACCTTTGTTGCTCTTTGTTCACTGCGTCACCTTCGATCATTTCGTACCATTACTACAAAACTTATGCTCGCACTGTGTCTTCATTCGGTTCATATTTGGATTGCGCAAATTTGACCATATTTCCCAATTTCACTCACGTCTCAAGTGGTTACCTATCCGACTTCGCCGGGACATGCATATTCCTTCTATTCTGTACTGTGTATTATTTCACCTTTCTACTCCTCCCTATCTAAAGGAGAAGTTTAATTTTGTAGGGCTTCCTGGGGAACCTCTACGCTCTTCAAGAATATTTATTTTAAGGGTACCAACTCACAATACATAATTTTTTAATAAATCTTTTACTGTCCAGTCCATTAAGCTCTGTGGAATGTCATACCTTTGCAAATACATGAAGTGCACTCTATTGTAATATTTAAGCGACTACTTAAAGAGCATTACTTGTCTTAATCGTTCGGACACCGTTAGGATAAAGTATGTGATTATGTATTTATTGTATTTATCAGCTTTATATTATTGTTTGAGGATTTTTGTAATTTATATATATATTTTTGGGTAGATATGTAGATTTGTTTATATATTTATTTATATGTATGTATGTATATGTGTATATTATATGTTTTCTTTATCTTTTATTATGTATTAGTAATTTATATTATTTCATGTATTAGTTATTTATATGTTATTTTATTGCATGTTTTGTCTATATATCACATGTATTGATATTATATTATGTATATTTATATTTCACTACCTACCTAGTATTCATCGTTTAATTCCTTTACACCTTTGGTTGCCTGGAAGAGATCGCTATGTAGCGATAAGGCCGCCAAATTGTACATATTATAATCTGCTTTTTGTTATGTTACTTGTATATTTGTTTGTGGTATACAATAAAGTATATTCATTCATTCGTTCATTAATATTGTGGCTGCTTTAAATAGGTTTTACATTTAAAAATTAAGCTTAAATATTATTTTTGTGGACATGTATTATTGTAATTACCTCTGGCTATCCTTTAGGAAATAAAATAAAATAATACAAATTACTACAAAAAATTACTTGACACACGCTGCCTTTCATTTATTTTGAGAATTCGGCTATTCCTTACAGTAAGATTATAATCTACAAATATACATAATCTAGGGATTCTAAACCAAAATTGCGTTAGCACATTCCATTTTGTTACCTATTTTAGACCATGCTGATATATGCAAGCAATTAAACAAGCTTGAGCGTCTTCAAAATCTATCCATTCAGTTCGTATTTGGTTTACGCAAATATGACCATGTATCTATATATACCAAGGTATCTATCCGTCAAAATATGAAATTACAATGTCCTTTTACGTTCGGTTTACCAGGTAGAAATCGCTTTAAGCGGAAACGGAAAAAAAACTTATGAACTACAAACGGTGGTCGTTTGTAGTTCATAAGTTTTCCGTAATTGTAACCACTTTGTTTAAATGCAATAAAGAGTTATATATCTATATATCTATCTATCTATTCTATAGTATTCTATTTATTGTCATTTAGCAGAAAAGATAAATATTTATCGCGTCCTTTGATTTACTATGCGAATTTTTTTACTTTGGCGGCACAGGAAGCACTTTTAAGTAAATCTTTCAGTTTATGTGCCTCATTTTTCAATTATCGTAGTAGCGCAGTGGCTAGCTTGAGATCACAGTGGTGCGAGCATAGATAATATACTATATAGGGCAGGTACGAGGCTGCGAGTTCGAACCCCGCACAGAACAGGTGTTTGTACAAATACCTGTTACGAGTCTAGATGTGTGTCTTAATATAATTTATGTATGTAAACCGCCTCCACGATACAAGAGAAATTCCTACCATAGAGGTTACATTTTTAAACAAAAATGAATCTGTTTTATCTAGTCACTAGATTATTTTCTAGACACTAGGGTAATTAATCTTTAAAGAATGTAAAATCTACTTCGAATAACTAAAAAATAATAAAATAAAATAACTAAAAAGTATAAAGTAAACAAAAGTATCATGCACTATTTTCTCACTCTTGAATGTACTTCGATTTTTTAGCACAGCAATGCAATCACTGTTATTTGGCGGTAGAAATAAGTAAGAGGGTGGTAACTACCCAGACAAACGCCTAAGCAGAAAAGGTGTTCTTCTAACTAGTGAAATACTCTACATTCTACGTTCTACTAAATGATTTATTAGAATGTTGAAAGTAATAAATAAATAAAAATCAAATAAAATCCTCTAGCTACTAATATTTGCTCGATAACATTTACTTCTTACATAGACGTTACACTCAGCCCCTTTTCCAATATTTGCATTGCCAACAAACAGCTCCCTCTTTTTTATAAAAGGTGCCCGCACTCGAATCAGCCTGACCTCGTATCTGTTTCCATTGCGTGTTAATTGGAGTGTAAAAATCTTTTGTAAGTTTAATCCGTGTCTATTTTTGTTTTCTACTGTGCTTTAGATTTTATTATTTGAAATTCTGGATTTTTCCAAGCCTTTTTAATTATACAAACTCGCAAATTTCATAAAAAAACGTGAAACGTACCACAGACTTTAGTTCAGCTAGTTATTTTTGTATTAACATATATTTCTTTAATAATTGAAGTGATAAACATATGCAGTTCACTTGATAGTAAGTGGTACTAGCCCATGAACTAATCAATCAACGTCAAACAAAGGCTACATACGATTACCTTTTTTAGTGTTGGGAAACCCTCATGGATACCTGTCTGTCGCAGGGGCAATACAACCCACGTTGTTCGTCTTTTCGCTCTTTGCCGGGACTATGGGAACGCTTTCGCACACTACCGCAGCTCCGACGGAGTAAGTTATGGAGGGGGGGGGAGATCTTGATATGCTCTCATCCAGCGCCCGGTTCGCCGGCTGCGGATTGGGATATCTGCCGTTCTTTCCTTCTCCCTCTCCGCAGATTCTCTACGCGACATCACCTGCTCGCAGAAGATGACACCGGCACTCCATGATCTCTCGTCACCAACCACAGCCTTAATCAAGACTGGGGGTGAAAGTTCGTCCCCTACTACAACCCAAACCTATCACCTACGTTAACCATAAAGCCTGTAATTTTACTGCTACTTGACAGCAGAAACAATCTTTAATTCTGAGATTATATGCACAAACAACGGCTGATTTGGTGTGTAGTGGATAGTCTTGTTTGTAACATTAACCGTGTAGTGGCGGTGAAAGAATATCCACTACCCCATATCGTCTCGTGGGTATTGTAAAAGGCAACAGATTGACACTGAAACATAAGATGGGCAACAGCATATTCTTGATAACAACTAAAATAATTGAAAATTGCGGTTACCAATCCGCCTGCTAAACGTGGCTACTATGGCAAAATCCCCCTTATGAGGCAACCTTTGGTGTGTGTTTGGTGTGTTGGGATTGGTGATAATGTACGCAATTTGGGAGGGAGGGCGGTGCGGTTCTTAGGTATACCCATAGTTTAAACATATTTTATGTACTGACTCTCTTCTTTTTAAAGTTTGGTGGCGGTGAAAAAGAATCATATACATCCCATGAGTTTTGTAAGATGACTATGCTACGCCAAAATCCTATGGCTTCCTATAGATGGCAATATAACTCAACAACACCGAAACGGTGACGGACAGCAGCATCAAATGTGCGAGACGTCTGGTACAATGATTTTTAACCCGCCTGACAAGCGTAACATATAATGATCGACAGTAGCTAGTAGGGTATGGACTTCTAACTCGACAGTCGTGGGTTTGAATCCACCATTTAACTACTGTCGTGAGCCAATATACAAGCAATTTAAGCTAACCAAGTGCAGTTAATGGGGATATTAGTAATGTAAATAGCACTGCTAATGTTTTTATTAAAAAAAAACTCCTTGCTTTGGTCGATAAACTTTCGTCTAGGGCTCTTAGCAGCTCTGCCGTTCATTTCTGCAACGTAAATTTGCTTTGTCACTCTTTTCTCGTTCATTCTTTCTACATAACCAAACCACCGAAGCATTTTCTTAATCCTGGTCACAACATCATCTTGCAAGCGAAGTGTAGATGCCACAAAATATCACTAAAATTACCTGGTAATACGTACAGGAAATGTCTTTTGCGGTGTTCCTCGGAGGCTCTTTCTTCAGCAGTGGACTTGTTAAGGGACTCTAATAAGGATGTTAAAGTATTTTATAGTTCTAAACTTTACTTCAAAAATGATAACTACACTGTGTGTGGATAGCTTTAAAAACAGTTGAAAGCACTCATTAGTGCTTTCAAATGTTTTTAAAGCCTTATCAGAATATACAGACCTACATACGCGACTCTGGAAGTTCCTAAAAAATAACAATACCGAAATCTAAAAGGTCACTTTGAGAAATTTAGTTTCATACTGCATTTCATAAATTAACTTGTTTAACGAGTTCTTTGGAGAGGAAATTTTATGAAATATCACAAGCAACAGCCGGTGTCCCATTTACCGTGCTCTTACTTGTCAGCTTGGTGTTGTAAGTGCTTCAACCAGAAATGGAAATGCAGAAAAGGTTCTTTTATAAAATATTATACTTTTTTATTATCAACGAACAACTATAGGCAAGTTTTCGTGTAACATAATGACTACAATAAAATCGTGTTAGCAAATCTGTTCCCAAAACATGGCGTAGCTAAGAATAGTAAGAGGAAAGGCAACAAATCTAGTGCCCTCCTTAATTCCCTGAAAATTTATTTTCTAGCTCCACAGAAGAAATAAAAGGTGCTAAACCGTAAAGGTTCATGTAAAACTTATCAACGCTAATAAAATTTAATATTTATTTTTATTATTTATTTACTTTTATTGTTAATATTTATTTATTATTATTTACGCCCTAGTTAAGTTTCGGGAGCGGTGTTGAAGTTTTTTAAAAACTACAAATATGTCTTGATGACTTTTATTAACTATTACATTACAATAATGTATTAAAACTATTCAGTTTAATACTGAATTCCTTAACTACGTTACTACATTACTACGATGAGAATTATAATCAGTACAGTGGTAGAGCCGCGCTGCAGCTTCTGCTGTAGCATGGATGGGCCGGCTCGAACCGGGGCGGTACCACGACCTCACAGAATACCAACGTAAAGTAGGAGCCTTGCTTCTGCGTTTCGCTTGGTTAGTGCAGGTGGCCGGAGGCTAATCACCCCAACATGGTAGCGGAATTTAGAAAGAACTACCCCAGGGTACCAGCACCCCTGGTAATGGAGAATCCTCACTGAGCATCCACGGTCAAGCTACCCTCTTCCTGAGCGTGTGTGCTCAGGCTGCCCGCGTATTCTGGGGGCAAAATCCCGCTCTATACTAACTGCACGGGCAAACAGAGCAATAAACCATGGCGACCCCTGCCACGCTATCAGTGGACTTCTGCAACATCAGGGACTTCACTCGAACCTTAACGCCGTCCACTACCATCTAGAGACGGCGAAGCCGGCTGCTCTTTTGACCGAGACGCAGGTGTCTCTCCGGCTGATACTTCGGCCTCTTCTGCCGGGGTACAAATTAGAACACTTCTTTTCCCCGGGCTGGAGTTTGCGTATACGTCAGAGAGGATATCTGTTCTCGACGCCTCGGCAGTCTTGAAGGTACGGACCTGTCATCCTATGGCTGCGCGTAGACAGCGACGACCATCCCCGCGTCTACGGGTGCCTGTATAGGTCCCATAGCGGTAATGCCGACACAGACCGACTCATCGACCACGTCCAAATGGCTACTGATTTCTTGCCAACAGATCCCATCCGTAGAGATCGTGATACTTGGCGATTTTAACGCCCACCACGCTGAATGGCTCGGTTCACGTTTAACCGATCATGCGGGAGATCTGTTTATGACTTTGCCTTGGCATATGGTCTGACACAACTGGTTACTTCGCCTGCGGATTCCAGATGTGGAGGATCATACACCACCTTCCTGTTGGACCTTCTGCTGACCTCTCATCCGGACGGATATCAGGTTTCCGTCGATGCCCCTCTTGGCTCTTCGGATCATTATCTGATCGGATGTGGGCCTCCTCACGCTCTCCTCGCGGTTGCGTTCTGCAGGTTGCCGCCGTGTTTGGCATTACAGGTCGGCGGATTGGGATGGAATGCGGTCTTTCTTTGCATCCTACCCATGGGGCGGGTTTGCTTCTCGCCGGACGGTCCCAGCGCTGTTGCTGAATCTGTCACCGATGTGGTGCTAGGGAATGGAACTATTTATTCCATCATCTGTGGTACCCATCGGTGGCAGATCAGCTTGGTTTGGTCGCTCCTGTAAGACTGCATTACGCAGTAAGCAGGAGTGTTATCAGGCCTGGGCTGAGGCTTCGGCGGCTCGGGATGTAAACACCAGCAGCATTAAAAAGTATAACTTTGCATCCAGGTCCTTCAAAGAGTTATTGCAAGGCAAAGTCAGAGCACATAGGCAGAATTGGCGAAACTAGTTCGCCTTCCTTCGGGAACCCGTGCATTCTGGTCTCTCGCAAGGCTGTCCAAGGAATTTCTGTAAGCCATCACTACCATCTCTGCACAGGAGGATGACTCACTGGCCCACGACGCAAAGAGAAAGCCGACCTTTAGGCTCCCTTTTGCGTCCAACTCGACTCTTGATGACAGGGGAACACACCGCCGACCATCCTGCAGTGTGAGTGCTCTATGCCTGATGTGCGATTCACACAGTGCTCAGTACGCAAAGCCTCCTCTCCTGAACATCCACAAGTCAGTGGGCCTGATGGAATCCCCAATTGTGCTGAGGACGTGCGCTCAGAGTTGGCACCGGTTCTAACGCGTCTTTTCGGTACTCCTACTCCCTAGGCGTTGTCGAATTCATGGAAGACAGCTTGCGTACCGATCCTAAAAGGTAACCGCTCTGATCCGTCCAATTACAGGCCTATCGCCATCACCTCCTTGTTATCGAAAATAATGGGTCCATTATTAACTACCAGCTCATGCGGTACCAGGAGCACCAGCTGATTAGTGACTGCCAGTACGGTTTCCGTCGGGGTCGCTCAGCTGGTGATCTTCTTGTTTACCTAACATAGATGCGCAGGCGATCGAGGTCCAAGGGAGGCATTGGCCGTTAGTTTGGACATAGCGAAAGCCTTCGATCGGGTCTGGCACAAGCGCTTCTTTCGAAGCTTCCTTCCTATGGGCTTCGAGAAATTGTGCAATTGGATCACCAGTTTTCTGGCTGATCGGAGCATCAAGGTCGTAGTAGACGGTGCGTGCTCGATTACAAGACTATTAACGCTGGTGTTCCACAGGGCTGCGTGCTATCACCAACGCTGTTTCTTCTGCATATCAATGATATGTTGCAAACCGGTAACATTCATTGCTATGCGGATGACAGCACTGGTGATGCTCTATACACCGGCCATGCCAATATTTCTCGGGAAAACTTCGCCGATACCGGAACAAACTTGTGTCTGAAGTCGAGACTTTGTTGAACAAAGTCTCGGATTGAAACGACTTAATCTAGTCCAGTTCAATCCCCAGAAGACATAAGTTTGCGCGTTTACCAAAAGGAACCCCTTTGTCGTATCTCCTCTGTTTCAAGGCACTCCCTTGTTGCCTCAGCCAGTATCGGAATCCTCGGCGTTGATATATCGAGTGACGTGCAGTTTCGTGGTCACTTGGAGAAAGGCAAAATTAGCCTCTAAAAGCTTGGCGTGCTCAGTAGGCGGGGCAGTCATGCCGGCACACCGCCTGCAACTTTACAAGGCGGGTTCGGCCTCATGGAATACTGTTCCCATCTCTGGGCAGGGGCTCCCCAGTGCCAGCTCCTTCCACTGACCGCATTCAGCGCAGAGCGGATCGAATCGTCGACGACCGAGTTCTTTCCGATCGGCTTGACTCACTAGCACTGCGCAGAGATGTTGCATCTCTTTGCGTATTTTATCGCATGTCCAGCCGCTCAATTTCACCATCGCACATCGCGACAAAACTCGCGATACCATCCATACCATCTGGATGATTGGCGGTCCACCACTGTGCGATTTAGAAGATGTTTTCTTCCTCGCACAACTTCCTTGTGGAACCGATTACCACCAGCGATTTTTCCGGACCGATACGACTTAGGGACCTTCAAGAAAAGAGCCTACTCCTTTTAAAAATGGCAACGCATCTGCAATTCCCCTGGTGTTGCAGTTGTTCATGGGCGGCGGTAGTCACTTAACATCAGGTGAACCGCATGCTCGTTTGCCCCCTCTCCTATAAAAAAAAAATCAATCTTATTCTAAATGCAAAGCCTTTTATAGGATGGTCAAAACAAGTCTGTTGACTAAAAGTATGACGCCTTGGTTTGACCAGCAATTACAATTATACAGTGGAGTCAGCGTCTTCTGTAACATTACACTTCATAACATGTTTTCAGTAATCTAATATCAAAAGCTTAATCGGCACAATTCGTGGTCAACATGTTATTGTAAAATTATGGCTACTTGCAATTATCATGTTTACGAGTAATCAAATATCAAAAGCTTAGTCAGGACAATTTGGGATCAACAGGTATTAAGGCTATTTCCAGACTGCATAACTCCCTAGACGGAAGTTTATCGACCATGTTAGCGATATATTCAAGATGGGCCAAATTAAAAGTACGCTTAACTGACGAGCATGTATGTGTAGGTATATGGGCGTGAAGGAAATGAGAGAGGTGTTTGAGGATCGTGCTAAATGGAAGTCCGTAGTCTCAGCCTATCTTTCTGGCTGGGAGTTTATTTTTTATGTTATGTTAGTTTTTGATTATTATTTTTTTTATATATCAATTTAATTTGAATATAATAATTATTATTATTAGTATTGAACTATATAATAATGACGGTGTAATGGTGGTGAAAAATATCCACTATCCTACATCGTTTGATGGGTGCCGCCGACAAGAGGCGACAGAGGGAAACATACTAAGAGATGGGCAGCCTTGTCTTCCTAATGACAACTAAAAAATAAAAATAAACTGCGTTTGCCAACCCGCCTGCCAAGCGTGGCAACTATGGCAAATACCACCGTATCTATGGGGAAAACTGTGTTCAGCAATGGAATTCGATAGGCTGTAATGAAATAATGAATGTATTTTAAAACTTATATGTTAATAAATTCAGTTAAATGCGTCTCAAAATAGTATGACATACTCGTATTATGTGTACATGAAAATAGTATTAGTAGGCTTTATAAAAAGGTGAAAACTGCAATTAACGACTATATTATTATTTTACAGAACGTTGTTTCCATCTATGGTTGCCAGCTCCCGTTTCATGTTTTAGAGGATTTGATAAGATTAAATAAAGGAAATAGCCATTCAGCGGGGAAACGCAGCCAGCGTTCTTGGCACGATACCGCGTGGAGTAGGACTGTTTGATAATTAAATTACTAGTTTTAGTTTTTTTATTATAGTTTTTAATATTGTATATAATAAAATAAAGGAAATATAATGAAAATAAAGGATATTATTTTATTTTCAATAAAACGCGATTATGGTATCAGTAGCAACATTTATTAACATAAAACAATGTTAATACACAATGTAACGTAGTTTGTTTCTTTAACATCGAGCGTCACCTCTAAGTGATTTTAAATTTTTTGTCCTCTATTAAATATTTCAAATTAGGAGACAAGATCAAGTTTTGGGTCTGAAACAGAAGACGTCCTTTAAAAAAAGATGTCTGGCTGTTTCCATCCGAAAAAGAACTGAGTTACCCTCAAGTCATTATGTAATTAAATTTGTCGTTGGGTGATGACATAAAAATCATTGTCATCACCATTGCCCTATTTCTTTACATGAGGGGGAAATTTGAGAAGATTATCACGGCCGCCAACAGTCGCAGCATGCGAAGACAAAACGACGATCTTCGTGAGCTTTAAAGGACAAAACCCTACCTAAGGCCTTTTGTAGAATAGTGACGAACGAGCACACAGCCGACCTGATGGTAAGTGGGTGCAGTGTTTCAATGACAACTACATCTATCCTAGATAAAGAATAAAAATGCAGAATGCATTGTCACTCTTGAGGACTAAAATGGAATTTCTTGTTTTCAGAAAAAATTGTTCAGTTCTCTTTACGAAACTTTAAGAAACACAGCAGTTAAGCTGCTTTTTTTACGCTTGTATTCTGTGAGAGATTCTTTTCTGTTCGGGCTGATCTATTCGGAATGCAACAACCAATGCGTGTTGCCAGTGATGGCATTTATGGAATGAGACGTCGTCCTTCACTGCTGGCCATGTATGAGAAAGCTTTAGATCGCTCAGCGAGCTATGGAGAGGGAATCGAATTTTTTCTACGTAATTGAATCTGTAACGATGATAGCTGCATTAGAACCAGAGAAACCTACAAACCAACAACCACTCAACGGATCAGTAAGCGGAAGTGGCAATGCGCCAGCCGTATAGCTCGACAATCCGACAACCGATGAAAAGTTCTAGAATGGTAGCCTTGTGACGATATGGTAAGACACGCGGAAAATTGATAGATGCAGGATCAGGACCATGGTTTCTGGCATAACTTTGGAGTGGCCTATGTTCAACAGTGGACTTGTAAAGGGCTATAACGATGAGTTTTTTAAATAGAATATGGGTACACAAGCACACAATCCACCAAGTTAAGTGAATACTCTGGCCCATAGATATCTACATCTGTCTTCGATTAAGAATCAAAATACAGATGCGTTGTCACCTCTGAGGACTAAGATGGAATGCTTCGTTTTCAGGAAAGAGGTTCTCCGTTCTCTACACTCAACACACAAAACACAGCAGCATTAAGCTGCTATTGTACGCTGCTATTTATACAGGTAAGTTAGTAAAAAGGGTTTCTGGTTCTCTACACTCACATGCAGCGTGGCTCTACCATGCTAAAACTGATGTTGATAACGTGATAAATTAGCACTTACCTTAAAATTGATCCTGATAATTTAATTGGTATGGTCGGATATCAAACTAGATTCGGCCGAATCTATACAAAAGCAAAGGCTCTACATGTACCTGCTCAGTCAATTTATTGAAAATTTGAATATGAAACTTTCCCAAAACTAAATTCATAAAACGCTGTACTAAATCGAAATTGATCCCTAAGCGGCCTTAAGTAATGTACACATAACATGATTTTCATTTTACTTTAATGTCATGGGACCTCTTTAAAGGATCTTTTTGGACACGTTATGTAATATATGGATTCAAAGGCTTAAGTTACAATATGTGTATTTATTTTTGGTGGAATAATGAAATAAAATGAAAGATGTTTATTGGTTTATTACTTATTTATTGCATGCAATCAACTAAATATAAGGGTTTTAAAGGGAGATTTTATGATCCATCTACCAGTCGGCTCTAGGTCTAATAAAAAAAGGATCTTATACTCGTACTTTGGAGATATAGAGATAGATATATAAGACTAAGCAAGGAATTATTAGATGACTTAAAAAAAGCAGGAGATTTACAATTCGATTGTATATTTATTTTTTATTATTATTAAGTATGTATGTTACCATTTTATGACTCTCTTTTTATTAAATAGACTAGCTTTTCACCCGCGGCTTCGCTCGCGTGGGCTTCAGTTTAATAACATCATGACTGAACATGACAAATTGGATCACTCGTGGAGTCACCTCGGTGTCTTGTTGTGTCTCTCACAAGAATTTTCTCGGAGACTATTGACGTAGATTGACACAACGCCGAATGACCGACTACACATTTAAAAATATTTAATGCATTTTTTTTATTTATGAGACAAGCTTGCGACATGTTTTCTTTCCCCGACGAGAACGTGGTAAATCGACACTTCAAATTGATATTAAAATTTTATTGGTGTGGGTGAGAATCGAATTTGGTACGTAAAAATTACGTTTGGATTGGTTCGATGACCAAATTTGACAAGTGATTTTCCAAATTCTATTAATAAAGTTCTACCCGTCATAGTTAAAATAAAAATAAACCTATGCTTAAGTTAAATTTGATTTTGTTTAAAATTTATGGAACTTTTCCTCAAGTGCTTATACTCGTAAGTATATATTCATGTGAGCTTTGAATCCGGTTTTGTCACAAAAATCTTTATATGTCTAAAAATATAAAATATTTCTTAATAATTGGCAGCCTGTTTCATAATATCATTAAAAGTAAAAAAAAGTAAAGTAGCAGACTACATACGTCCCACGATTGTACACAGAGCTAATTAGTTATAGTGTTTTGTAGGCAGAAAGAGTCCGCTGCAGTACTCCAATGCGTGCTTGTAGTTTTCATATTATGTCTAAGACATCTAAGTTTCCCCACGATGTTATACTTCACCATTTCACTGCCGAATACAACATGCACTCAGCACATTACATAACATTCCCTACAGTTTCATTTCATTGGTCCTCGCGGGAATTGTATACGTTTTGCTCCGTGCCGTGATATCTTACAGCGAGCTAGACGCCTCATCTAATTCTTTAAAGAAAATTGATTAAAATTTAAAAGAAGCTTTGCACGGTTATGGTCCACATTATACCTAGTAATTAGTCATCCAACGATGCCACAAACTATTCCAACAAATAGAGATAAAGATCTCACAGTGCACTTTATTTTCAATTGCTTACATTGGTTAACTTGATACAAAAGAAGTTGGTGAAATTATTGCTATGCCGATACACATCGAAAACATTCTACTAAAGGTTCCTCTTCTAATCACAATTTTGTGTATACAGTCCAATATAACAGTTTAGTTAGTAATTTTGTAAACGTGGCAATTGCAAAAATCATCCCAATAATGATCGGTTTGGATATTTTATGTCTGACAATTTTTGATGCTGTACTAATATCTATTCAGTATCGTTCTTTAATTTTACTTTATTAGTTACTTGCTTATTAGTTTATTTAACAGCAAGTAGATGGTGATATTATTAGGTTAGTTTATAAAAGCCAAAACTGTAAAGGTCCTCCTCCTCTTACCTCTTAATCTTTATAGACAATGACAGTTATGCAATTACATAAGAGTTTTCATTAGTTTATTTATAAAATAGTATTGTATTAAACTCAAAATCATCTCAATTTTTTTGACAGATGTATCTATTATGATGTGTATAAATTATTACGATATTAAAATGAAATAACGAAAAACCTAAATAACGAAAGTCAATTTTTTTAGCATTTTATAAATATAATTATTAAACTTAAAAATTCAGTTTCTTTTATTTAATTTATTATTAACTGAAGGCAAAATATACTACTTTTCTATAAAAGATGTTACTGTTTAAGAAGATACAAAATAGATCGTTAGCGTAGTTTCAAATTATTACACAATGGTTTGAAAACTTATTTTAATCTTCATTTATAAATATGGTATAAATTTGAAAGAACACTACATTATCCCCTTATTCCTTATAAGAAATTGAATCTTTAGTAACCATTATAAAAATTTATTTTTAGAGGAAGGAAAAATATAACCCTACTCTTTTGATGTTCCGTAATCGGATAAAAAGTTACCTATCAGTTGCCCGGGCAACTTATAGGTAACTTTTTCTACTTACGTACAAAATTATATGGAAATCTGTCCAGTAATTTTTGCGTGAATCGTGAATTCACAGACAGAGACAGACGGACAGACAGACTTACAAACATTCTAAAAACTACTAATTTACTTCAGTATCCTTTATTTAGTCCCCAAGACATGTTTTTTCTAGGAAATATTAGAATAACTGACACTTTTCTACAGATATATTATATAATGTATAGAATATACTTCAGGGGTATATAATTCGTTTAATAATTTCCCATAATTTGTTTCTATATATATATATATATATATATATATATATATATATATATATATATATATATATATATATATCCCATATGTATTATATATATATTGAATAAAAATATTTCTATTCAGGACTGTGATGTATTGCGTTCCTTGGACACATGCCCACAGCTGGATATACGCCTCAGTATGTCCAGCCGTGGGCTTGTGAAAGACTGTCACGATGATGGTATTTGCTATTCCATCTAAGTCTTCAGGGGTGACAACGCATCCGCATTTCGATTCTTAATCGAGGATCCTCTCCAGATCATCCTGGATCCAGGATCCAAACATCCACTTACCTTCAAATGGACTGCGTGCTCGTTTCTCACCCTTATTCTATAAAAAAAGATTCTTTACATATCTATTTCATTACAAATTTAATTTCAAAACTCAAATTTGTTATTCTAGTATAAATTCCTAATCTACTACCTAATTTGGATTAAACCACTTTTAAAGCAAATAATATGCATGAATTAGTTTTCAATTTACATAGGGGTTTTGTAACATAACACAATAACATAAACTTTCACGCCTGTCACCCCGACGGGTAGGCAGGGACTACGGTCTCCCTGATCCTGAGACTCGTCTCACTTCTCAAATCCATATATCTACGCATACATACTCGTCGATTAAGGGTACAATCAATTAGGCCCATCTTCAACATATCTCCAATTTGGTCGATAAACTTCAGTTTAGGAAGTCCTTTGCGGGACTAGATCACTCATTTTGGTAACTCGTCATACCTTCCTTCTCCTTTTCTACCTAGAAATCTACTTGGGTAGGTACCACCTACTTACCTACCAAATAGCAGTGCTTGCACAGCTATGCTCCGGTCTAAAGGTATATAGGAAGTAGCATAACCTTCTGCGACTAAGCTGGTAGTCTGTCAGACACCACCTAACACAAAAATCATTGCCAGATCGTAACGTGCCGTGATGTAGCTCTGTCTCGCTAAGTACCTTCCCTTAACAGCTCGTGCTAACGGTCAGTGAAACAAGGGCGGGCGCGCGATGCACAAGTGTGGAGTTTCAAGCTACCGGTGTCCCACAGACGTAAGTACAGCAATAAACGTTGATTCTGATAGACGTCACCTCACCAATATCTTTTTAGATCCATAGTGTCTGTTATTCGTCTGATCAGTAAAATATTAATAATACCATAGTGTCTCTCAGACATAACCTCACATTTAATTTGCTAAAGTTATTTCCTTAAATATTTTTTTAAGATGGAGACTCAAAGTAAAGACGGTAGGCCACTAAAATGAGACAACAGAGGAGTGTACACTTAGATTTAATGATGTGAAGATTGAGCAATAGCTTAAAGAATTAGAAGAAAATAACGAATTTATTAATTTTGATGATTCGGTAGAAGATCCTAATTATGTGGAAGGGAATGTACAGCAAGAGATACTCAAAGAACTTGAAGAAGAGAATGCCCAATCGAATGAGAGTGATTTTGACTCTCAAGACGAAGAGAGTTGTGGTAGCTCAGGTGCTTAGCGGTCGCTGTAAACTTCACAGTACGCGAGCAAACCGGGTCGATCCCCACCGGAACCAATGAAATTGTTAATTGCAATATTACGTGCTCAGCGGTAAAGAAATACATCGTGATCCTGCATGTCTGAGAGAACAAAATCTTTTCTAAGACATGTGAAGTTCTCCAACACGCATTGGGGAAGCACGGTGGACACTTTCTTGCCCTTAAACCCACTCAGATGTGAGAGGAGGCTTGTGACCAGCCGTTGGACGTATATTAAAGACTGTAACTATACTAAATTTACTTTACTATTCCAGCAGTCACAAAACACGTCGATGGCCTTTGACAATATTTTAAAGAATTTTGGATTTAGCTTGCACTAATGCATTTGTATTAATGCCGTGTAGTGGCGGTATAAGAATATATATCCACAACGCCATATCGTCCCGTGGGTGTCGTATGAGGCGACAGAGGAAAATAAATCCGGAGATGGACAGCTGCGGTTTCCTAATAATGAATAAAAATATAAACAGACAAATATCCCTCTTATGAGGCAATCTAGGGGGAGGTCTATCTATCAGCAGTGGATTTTAATAGGCTGTAACCGTAACCGTAATGCATTTTTCTTATACCAAAATTGTCCAGGTGCCAAAATGAAAAGAGGGGACTTATCTTTGGTGCGAGAATTGCTATTTCTAGCTTCAAAGAACGCGTTTATAATGACAGACAGTCTAGAGAACTCCGTCTTACTATGACGCTAGTTTTAGTCAAGGACTTGCCTCCCTCTAAGCCCGTGTTTGAGCTTCCAGCACCTGCTGGAAAGAAGCTATGCAGCATTATTGAAAAGGCAAGCAAGATACTATTTCCGTGCATGCAAAAAGCCAATTTGCCTGCAACGTTCTTTTCCACTTTGTCAAGACTGTAAACTTAATTTATAGATTTAGGATCAACTTTGAGACTGTGTTGTGTCTTAATGATACATGGAATCTAATCGTGTTTTTTGTTTTAGCGCCATACGCTTAAAAGTTAAATGATTACAAATAGTTCGTTTCTTTTAATTTTGAGAATACATATCCTTTTGTTTTTCATTATACATAAACCCCTTAATCATAAAATAAAACTAGAGTTTAATTTTTTCTAAAAGGTTTGCACGAATCATGCTGTATAAAGTGACGTCTGTCAGACTACACCTCAGTCGAATGTTAACGGCAAAGTCACCTCAGTTGCAGAAGGATAATTACAGTCTGTGAGGCGTTCCGTCTTAGTCCTCAGTAGGGATAATGCATTTTTTTTCATGGGGAAATGTATACGCATACCTGTCTCATGGGGGCTAGGACGGGTTATGTCGGACTCACACCGACTAAAACCCTATGGTGTTCCACCTTCGCCGCATATCGACAGGGCCACGGTAACGCTTTTGCACACATCCGCGGCCCTGTGCTCGGCCTTGGCAGCCCTCCTGGGGAGGATTTGCCCTTCCTTCTCAGGTAAGGCGCACCAGGAACACAAAGCGCTTCTTTCTCCACTTCTTCTTACTGCAACTGCGAAACGGACTCCCAGAGTCCGATACGCGAAGGCCACGGGGCCAGGAAAAATATCTGGAAGCACTAGCTTTCCGACCCCAGCAGCGGATCTGGTCTATGGCTCCGCCGCCGACCAAGATTCGGCTGCGGAGGATAGGAGAGCGGTGCCTCGCAATACCGACATTCCTCTCCCCGCAGCCTACCACCACCGCATCAACGGTGCGGCCCCGTCACGTTCGCGGATAGGGTGAGCGGCGTATCGCCATATAACCTCCTCTTCCTCCGCGACTCCACCTCGGCTGCAGTGGTGGGAGAGGCACCCCTCTCGCGGCAGTCCACCAACACACTTCCGAAGTGGGCTCGCCAAGCCCACTCGGAGAGGCCACCTCGGGCCGGCCCTACACTATGTTCTTTTGTAACCCTTCTTTTTACTGCTAAATTTTATATGGTAACATTTTTGTGTATTTTAATATCATGAGGTTATCCTCAGACCATGTGTCAATTTTATCGAGATCTTGCTGTAAGGCGATAACATCCGGACACTTTTTAAAGTTTGATAAATTTTTAAGTCGCCTGCATACATTTTAAATTTAGAATTGAGGATTTTACTTATATCGTTTATGAAGATCAAGAAAAACAATGGACCGATGTGAGAACCTTGGGAAACACCTGAAAGGATTTCACTAGAGAATGACTTAAATCCATTTATAGAAATAAGTTGTGAATGATTCATCAAGTACGATACACACCATCTAAGCAGTGTTCCCTTAATACACATTGCTTCCAGCTTAAGTAATAAGATGTCTTGATTTACGACATCAATAGCCTTACGAAAATCAGGCGTGAACTTCTTCTTCTTTATCAATGGCATTAGAAATGTCCAATATATAATTTACAATGTTGATCTTTTTGGAAAAAAACCATATTTGAATATGGCTTATTTGATTCTTGAATTGACTTAGTATTTTTTTATATACTAGTGCATCTAATACTTTTCCACAAACAGGTAGCAATGAAATTGGTCTATAATTAGTTACGACATCAATATTTCCAGATTTATATATTGGAGTTATACTGACAATTTTCCACTGATGAGGAAAGATCCCAGACGAAAGGGACTTATTAAATATTATAGAAAGAGGTTTACACAAGCAACTTGCACAGATCTTGAAAAAATCGGAGGAAGGGAATCGGGACTCATACTCTTGTTACTATCGAGGGATTGTAAATATTCACGTATCTCATGCTCATCTAAATGACAACCATATAGCGACATGCTAGACGATATTGTTCCACATAAATCTTCTCTAGAGTATGTCTGCTTATTACTTTTTTTATATACAGACTGAAAATATTCTGCAAATAGATTACTTATATCTTTACCAACCTTTGCCCGCTTGTCATTATATTTCATTTCATTAGGTATAGAAGCAGAATTAGACTTTTTACTTTTAAATATTTGCCAAAAGTATTTAGGGTTACTTTATAAATGACTTACGGCATGCATTTTAAGGTTAGCATATTATTCCTTTATAAGTCGATTTCACCGAGCTCTCAATAGGTTGTAAGTGACTTTGTCCAATGCATTCCCATATTTTTTAAACAAAAGTTTTCTTTAAGAGTTTTGATTAAGGAAGATGTAAACTATGGAGGATAATTCTTATTTCTCAGTTTAGATAAAGGAGTATGTCTTTTATAAAAATAAATTATTGCTTCACTAAACACATTAACCATATCATTGACATATGCTGAATCCTGCCATAAAACACTCTAGTCAATCGTCTCTAATTCATTACTCAAAGCTTCATCATCAGTTCTAAAAAAGTAGTATGTCGGCTCCGGTTTTGACTTTAGTATGCTTTGTGATTTTTTTTTTTGGAATTCTATTTCAATCGCAGGGTGATGTTCATCAAATGAAATCAATGGTATATTAACTTTCTGCACCGAAACACGTGACTTATTATTTGACAATGTCAAATCAAGAATTCGGTTATTTTTACTTAATATATTATTGCATTGGTTCAAATTGTTAAATGATATAGCGTCAAGAAATAAGTTCTCCAAATTACCATTAGCTATCGGTACTAATTTATTATCATTCTCAATATGCCATGATATCTTGTTTAAATTAAAATCTCTGACAGTAAGAAATGTATTGTTAACATCAGCATACATTACTCTAGTTAAACTGTTCAAAAAAGTTGTGACGTAATCCTCATTTAAGGGGGGTGGAAAATAAACAATACCTATATTAATATACTTGTTGCCGAATTTTAAGGACAACCACATATATTCACACGTAGACTCCAACCGTTTTTTCTATAAACTTGATAGTTTTTCGAAACCGCTATTAACACTCCTCCGCCATCTTTTTTAATTTTATGAGATGAAGTTGTATACCTATTACGTCTGAAAATATAGTAGCGATTATCCAGCAACTCATGATCAAAAACAGTATAATTTAACCAAGATTCGGTTAAAATAATAACATCGTAATTATTTGATAAAACAGAGACATATATGTCCTCAGTTTTAGTTCGGAGGCCCCTTACATTCTGATAATATATGCTAATGTTAACAATACATTTCTTACTGTCAGAGATTTTAATTTAAACAAGATATCATGGCATATTGAGAATGCTAATAAATTAGTACCGATAGCTAATGGTAATTTGGAGAACTTATTTCTTGACGCTATGTCATTTAACAATTTGAACCAATGCAATAATATATTAAGTAAAAATAACCGAATTCTTGATTTGACATTGTCAAATAATAAGTCATGAGTTTCGGTGCAGAAAGCTAATATACCATTGATTTCATTTTATGAACATCATCCTGCGATTGAAATAGAATTCCAAAAAAAAAATCACAAAGCATACTAAAGTCAAAATCGGAGCCGACATACAACTTTTTTAGAACTAATGATGAAGCTTTGAGTAATGAATTAGAGACAATTGACTGGAGTGTTTTATGGCAGGATTCAGCATATGTCAATGATATGGTTAATGTGTTTAATGAAACAATAATATATTTTTATAAAAGACATACTCCTTTATCTAAACTGAGAAATAAGAATTATCCTCCATGGTTTACATCTTCGTTCCACCTTCGCCGCATATCGACGTACGCTTTTTGCACATCCGCGGCCCCACCAGCGCCGGCCGCCCCATGGCAGCCCCTCCTAGGGGAGGATTTCCCCGCCCCTTCCTTCTCAGGTAAGGCGCACCAGGAACACAAAGCGCTTCTTTCTCCACTTCTTCTTACTGCAACTGCGAAACGGACTCCCAGAGTCCGATACGCGAAGGCCACGGGGCCAGGAAAAACGTGCACTTGGAAGCACTAGCTTTCCCGACCCCAGCGGCGGATCTGGTCTATGGCTCCGCCGCCGACCAAGATTCGGCTGCGGAGGATAGGGAGAGCGGTGCCTCGCAATACCGACATTCCTCTCCCCCCGCAGCCCCACCACCACCGCATCAACGGTGCGGCCCCGTCACGTTCGCGGATAGGGTGAGCGGCGTATCGCCATACCAACACTCCTCTTCCTCCGCGACTCCACCTCGGCTGCAGTGGTGGGGAGAGAGGACACCCCTCTCGCGGCAGTCCACCAACACACATCCGAAGTGGGCTCGCCAAGCCCACTCGGAGAGGCCACCTCGGGCCGGTCCTACACTGGGTTCTTTTGTAACCCTTATTTTTTCTGCTAAATTTTATATGGTAACATTTTAGACCATCTGTCAATTTTATCGAGATCTTTCTGTAAGACGATAACATCGTGGACACTTTTTAAGTTCGATAAATTTTTAAGTCGTCTGCATACATTTTGAATTTGGAATTGAGGATTTTACTTACACCGTTTATGAATATCAAGAAAAACAATGGACCGATGTGAGAACCTTGGGAAACACCTGAAAGGATTTCACTAGAGAATGACTTAAATCCATTTATAGAAATAAGTTGTGAATGATTCATCAAGTACGATACACACCATCTAAGCAGTGTTCCCTTAATACACATTGCTTCCAGCTTAAGTAATAAGATGTCTTGATTTACGACATCAATAGCCTTACGAAAATCAGGCGTGAACTTCTTCTTCTTTATCAATGGCATTAGAAATGTCCAATATATAATTTACAATGTTGATCTTTTGGAAAAACCCATATTTGAATATGGCTTATTTGATTCTTGAATTGACTTAGTATTTTTTATATACAAGTGCATCTAATACTTTTCCACAAACAGGTAGCAATGAAATTGGTCTATAATTAGTTACGACATTAATATTTCCAGATTTATATATTGGAGTTATACTGACAATTTTCCACTGATGAGGAAAGATTCCAGACGAAAGGGACTTATTAAATATTATAGAAAGAGGTTTACACAAGCAACTTGCATATCTTGAAAAAATCGGAGGAAGGAATCGGACTCATACTCTTGTTACTATCGAGGATTGTAAATATTCACGTATCTCATGCTCATGTAAATGACAACCGTATAGCGACATGCTAGACGATATTTTTCCACATAAATCTTCTCTAGAGTATGTCTGCTTATTACTTATGATATATACGATGACAACTAACATTGCAACATGTTATTCGTTTTTGCGTAACGAGCACGTTTGACTTACATCCAGAACACTTGGTCATCTTAAATTCTCCTTAACTATCTATATAAATATTTATTATTTAAAAATAATTCAAAATAAAAAATAAATCTGCATACAAAAAAAATGTGAAAAACAATTTTAAAAAGTTTCCTCTCTCGGCTGGTTCTGATCCTCCAACTTATGGATCATTAACCTGACATTATAGCCTGAGCTACGTTTATTGTTTGATAACTGGCGAAATTTGCAGTTTAATCTTGCGTACATTATGGACGCTAAATGTAGTTTAATATTTTATAGATGCAGGTAAGATAACACACAGTACTATCACAACATTTATCACTTATTCACCATTTTGTCACCATTTTTGGGAAAAATTATCACATAAGAACGATTACACATTGAGCACAAAATATGTTGGGAGTAAATAGTTAAAACTAACACTAATCTATTTTATATTTAGCTGAGAACATGCAGCTGATATAGTACGTCTTATTACTTGATTATCCACTCAAATCTCTCTAAAGTTTATGTTCTAGAAGCTTTATTTTCTAGAAATCTATTTAAAGTTTATGTTCTAGACTCTTTTTTGTTATTGTTGTTATATAAAATATTGTTGTTTTATATAAGAAAAGGATACGTACAAGCCATAATATTTTATTTTATTTCCCAAACGAAGTAATGGAAGCTCTTAAGCCGGTACGACGCGACAACGGACACGGACTTCACACGCTCTTTGTATACTGACTAGTCTGGTGGTTCGAAAAAATAATTAACGATATTTATTTTTTTAAATCGTTCATACATTTATATACACCTCACGATGTTTATTTCCTCTAACTTTGAACACGTGGTATATTACCACTTAAAATTGCAGTTACCAATTTCATAGATGCCAGCAGGATTATACTAGGTTTATTCACTAACCTTTATACATATAATTTAATTAAACAAGGCGGCAGTGGAATTTACAATTAAAAACAAGAAAAAATATTCTATCGACCCAGTATTGCCAGTGTCACAATATTTCATCTTACGGAACATAAAAGAAAGTAAAGTAGGCACAGTCGACTAAGCCAGAAAGCAAACGATTTATTTTTTCAATGTAAAGTGAAAGTCCTGACAGTAACGAATAGTATGAAAAGGGTAAATAAGTAGATTGCAGTTGACATACAAGTTATGAAGTTTTTCCTATAGTGTATTTGTTATTCTCACATATTTAGCTTTCAATTTATTCTAAAAATACTTTTCTAAAATCATAGCGTTTTTAAAATATTTTTTTAGAGAAATCCGCGTTTCTGTCTTCACGCAACCTTTGTAAGTATGTTTAATTTTTATAAAATTATTTTCTTTTGCACAAAAATTACATACAAAACTTCAAAAAAGTTTAAAAGAACTGCAACGTCGCCTTAAGCTTAGTGCAACTGAAAACTGTTTTGCTGACCATACGTCACACAAAACCGGCCTCATTGAAAACAGGCGATATAAGGCTAATCCTTAGTTTGCGTTGAGTGGAGACCAATTTTCTGCAAATATATTTGTAGTATTAAATAATTCTATTTTATAAGTAAAAATTAAAGAGAAAAAACAATAATAAAAAAAAATTATAGAAAAAATTAAAGAGAAGAAACTTTAAAAAAATTAAAGAAAATTAAGACGGATAAGAATAAAATTAAAATAACGTGGAGTATAATTAACAGCGAAACCAGTAAAGACAAACCTCCTAACACAATTATCTATCAATTGAAAATTAACAACGAATTGACAAAACCAAATCAGCAAGTCGCAGTGGTGATTGAGAAAAATTTCACTGATATTCCTATCTTGACAACAGAGTCATTGAATACTTCTCCAACTGTCTCTGAGTCATTACTCAAACAGAATGTTGATACCTGCTTAAAAGAATTTAAATTTGAAAACCGCACGAAGAGACGCAAGAAGAGAGAGAGAGAGAGAGAGAGAGAGAGAGAGAAAATATATTGTAAAATATTTCAAAACCCTTGATTCTACAAGTCAGCTCCTCCACATTTGAAAACACACTGGTATTCACTTGCTTAACATTAGGTGTGGTGAATTTAAAGCGTTTTGTTTTATTTAAAAGCAAATTATTGACGTTAAGCCATTGTACCGCTTTTGATATAGCATTATTCACTTCGTCACATTTTAATAATTGCCTTTTAACTCGGAAGATTAACGAAGTATAATCAGCAAATAAAACTATATCATGGTTATTCCCTACCAAGTAAGGTAGGGAATAATATAATAATATAAGAATATATATTCCTGTTCTGAGTTTATAATAAGTAAGTCATTAATATAAACTCAGAACAGGAAGGGGCCAAGAATTGAGCTCTAAGGACCTATACATACTACCGATTCGGAAGAACTACTCACATTAATAACAACTGTTTGCGTTTTCTTATTTAGATATGATGTAATAAGTATGAGTGCAATATTTTTTGAACCATAATGACGTAGCTTCTTGATTAATGTCTCATGGTGAACGCATTCGGAAGCCTTGGAAAGATTACAAAATATACCCAAAACATGCTCTGAATTCTCCCAAAAATATATTTAATCAGCTAACCACCGGCATCAGTTGTCAAGCGACCCCTTGTAAAACCAAACTGATTTCTATGAAGTAATTTATTTACATTAAAAAAAACTTAACATTTGATCTACAATAATTTTACTGAGCGTTAGGAGTACAGAAATAGATCTTAAATTAGTGGGTGGACCCCACTAATGTACTACCAGATTTAAACAAAGGTATAACTTTACTAATTTTCATTAAATCAGGAAACACACCAAATTCGATATTAGTATTGAAAATAATAGCAAGTTGGGGTCTGTATACATCTAATAGGTCTTTACCTATAAAATTGCCGCTGTGCAGTACTGACCATTTCAAATCAAAATAATTTTTGTTTGGCTATGAATTCTTATTTCAAATTTATTTTATTTTAAGAAAATTGAATTCTTTTTCAAAATTAGTAATTTGTTTACTGATTAGCATTATGTTTTCATCGCATTTGAATCTTTTTCGTCATCATGAATACGTTAAAAATTCGAGTAATTATGGACCGTCGTGGCAGCAACGCGGCACAAGCGGCACTCAACACCAACGGCGCTCCACCTGTTATTGGTTATTGGTACTGAAAATTGCTACCTGAAAAATGAACCCCGTGGTCGTCCGAAAACTTTGGTCGACAATGAAGAATTAAAGGCGATTGTGGAAGCGCTTATACGTGGCTAGTGTGTTTATACGTGGTAGAGCCATGCTGCAGCTATATTAATATTATATTTGTAGCACTAATGGGTTTGCTCGACCGAGGAAGGACCACGCTCTCACAGAATACCAGCGTAAAATAGCAACTTAAAAGCTACTGTGTTTCGTATGGTGAGTGGAGATAACCGGAGACCCTTTTTACTGGAAACGAGGCATTCCATCTTAGTCCTCACGGGTGACAACGCATCTGCATTATGATTCGCAAACGTGGATAGATGTAGATGTCTATGGGTCACAGCAACCACTTACCATCAGGTGGTCTGTGTGCTCGTTTGTCATCCTTATACTAAATAATAAAAAGCTGATGATACTCAATCCACGGCTGAATTAGCACCAGCTTTCAACGTTAGCATCAAAACAATATTGGTCCATTTGCGTCAAATTGGCAAGGTAAAAAAGCTTGATAAATGGATGACCCACGAAGTTAATTATCGCCAGAGCAAAGTACGTATCGAGACTTGCTTTGCACTGCTCAACAGGCACACAAACGAAGGAATTTTTAATCGCATTGTTATCTGCGACAAAAAATGAATTCTGTTTGACAATCGCAAGCGCTCGGCAAGTTGGTTGGATCATGTTTCAGCACCTAAACAATGCCCTAAGAAAAGTGATGGTAACTGTTTGGTGGTCTAGCGCCGGTGTGATTCATCACAGCTTCTAACACATTAACAAGGTTGTATGATTTGAGCAATGATCTAAACTTAATACTCATGAACAGATTAATTCTGTTTATTAAGCTTAAGCAACTCTTCCTCCATAATTTCTTCAAAACAGTCATACACAGAATGTGGCAGTTTGTGAAGACTGACAACAATGAGGTGCTCGAGCTCAAAATATGCCATTTCTACAGTTTGCTCAACAGAGAAGCTCACAATATCCTTACGTTCTTTACTTAAAAATAATTTATTAGCTAATATTAAAGAGCCACCGCGAATTTTTTTTCTCTGTTAAAGCCTGGTTTTTACTGAAATTAAATATATTATAATTATAATCTTTTAACCAATGTTTAGTTAATACAAAAATATGTATGTTGTTATTTTTTAAAAATAATTCAATTTCTAATTATTTGCAAAACATGCGTTGTATATTTTGATGAACCATATCAGAAATTATACAATTAATTATTTGTGGGCTGCATTTTGGATAGTTTAAATATTCTTTGTTCATCTTAAGACCTATCCGTTGGGAGACACTATTGAGGTCATTGAGCATAGTGCTTAGGCTCTCCAGCGATTCTGCCATAAGACATAAGACATAAAGACATTTATTCCAACACTTACATCCACACACATGACAAATTACAATTAAATATGAAACAAGTGACGTATTAACAAACAAACAAAAAAATTACATTAGAATAAAAAAAGTGCGTCCATTATATGTGTATGCAAACGCATATTAAAATTAAAATTAAAAAATTAAAAATCGTGTGCTATGATGAAGTGGTGGAAGGGTCCTTTTCAGTCCAGTAGCTTGAAAACGTCTTCCGATGCAGCGGTGAAGAGTTTCGGGGATATAACGTCACCCTCTCTGCAGTTGGATAGGTTTCGTACTCTGGTTCTGTACTCGGATAGCCGTCGTAGCCTTACTGTACAAACACTTCAGCACTTCGATATACCGACAGTCAACTTGGCACCGCTGAAGGGACTTTAGCACATCCAAATTTCAACGGAATCAAAGTCTTTCTCATAGTCCACATACGCCAAATATATTGGCAATTGTACTCCTGGGACTTCTGTACAATTTGCCGAAGGGTATATATGTGGTCTATTGTACTAAAGCCTTTTCGGAAACCGCCTTGTTCGGGAGGCTGGAAGTCGTCGAGACTGCGTGCGAGACGATTCGTAATGACTCTCGAAAACAGCACGTAGACGCGACTCAGAAGGGAAATCGGTCTGTAGTTCTTCAAGAGAGCGTTGTCGCCTATCTTGGAGAACAAGACCACCGCACTTTTGCTCCACGCCTCCGGAGTAATCCCACCATGGAAAACGGAATTAAAGAGCTTCTGATGGACTTCGCGTACCGGTTTTCCACCCGCTTTCAGAAACTCCGCTGTAATTCCATCCTCACCTGGGGCCTTCCCGTTTTGAAGGTGCTCGAGAGCCATTCTAATCTCGCTCAGACTGACGTCCGGGATATCATCGGAATAGTGTCGGATAAGACTTGCTCTTGGATCGTTACTCACACTTGCGTGTGGCTCCAACGATGGAGTGTACAGCTGCCCATAGAATCTCTCAATCTCACTCAAAATCTCAGGTGTTCCAGTTTAAACAAATGGCACCGAGTTGCTCCTTGGTAACATGCATTTATATTATCAGATGGGCAATGTCGTATATTTTATGATTACTGCTCATCTACCGCAAAATTGAAGCTGCCTTTGTGAAGTGCTTCGCAGATACGTGCAGACGAGGAATTTGGAGACCACGGTAAGTTGTTACGTGTCGTTTGTCTTTTAGTTTCAGTCCGCAATTAGAATTATTGAGGTCATATATGTATAACAATCGCATATAACATATTCCTTCCGCATATAACATATCATATCATATAAACCTACAGCCCACTTAAAGCAGAACCACTATTGTTTTTGGTCACTTCTCGCCGCATTTCGATCCAAATATTATTATGATTGCTATTGATTACCTCTATTTTCTCATTTTCGAATTTAAATTACTTGAAACTGATTCCAAATTCAATGATAAATCATTATACTGCTCAATAGAAGTAAATGTTTGGGTAGCCAAATTCTTAACTGAGTTAAAATATAAATAATAAGATAGCACATTTGCTAATCAGTCTTAAATTATAATTGGATAGGTAATACCTATCTTCTGTCCAAAACTTCTTAATTAAATTATTTATGTCAATTAAATGAAATTTATTATTATTATCATTACAAGTGTCTTTTAATTTCAGAACCGTTACATTTTAATGTCACCATTCGAGTAATTCCGTCCAAACCTGGACGTTTTGTTACTCTCATACCTAATAACCATCGAGCTGGAGGAAGATTATCTTCCTTTACAAGAAGAATAACACCAATGTTTGGTTCCGGAGTAATTTTAGTTCATTTGTATCTTTTTAAACAATGCACTAAATATACATTGGACTACCTACGCCAGAAGTCTTGTAACATCTTTTGTGTCATTTGCCAACGTCTTAAAGAATATCATATTGCATTGCTCATAGTTACGTTCGTGAAGGGTCATTATGGTCATCTGTTAATATCGATAATGGTCTAGAATTAAGACACGCTTCAACCTGTGCCAGAAGTGTGATAATTCACACCTGCTTCCCACAGTCCTCCAAAATGTGGAACGTGAGAATGAATGAAATGCCATGAGACATCATTTTAATTTAACCATTCTCTAATCTCCAGAGCAACTGCCGATTTTTCCATCACGACTAATTTTTGTAGCTCCTTAGATGTTCCAACGAAATTATTACCATTGTCGTTCCATATTTCCCTCACGTGACCTCTACGGGCTTTTAAAACCGGAAATGAAACCTTCTGATGTTAAGTCGCTGATGGCTTCCAAGTGCAAAACCTTTGTGACCTTGTGTTACCTTGTCCTTTTCGCGATACGCGTATATTAATGGATCCAGCAAAATCCACTCCTCTACGGAGGAATGGTCTTCTTGGGATAATTGGACACGCTGGTAACTGACCCATAAGTCGCGTTGTTGTAATCGCTGCATGTTTCGCGCAGTTAACACATTTACGCACATGCAATTTTACACGACTGTTAGCTGAAACAATCCAGTAACGTGAGCGCAAATAATTTATGACAAGAGATGGACCGCCATGCATTGTCTTTTCGTGGGCGTCGTCAATGACATGGTCTCTAAAATGAATTTTATGTGGAAGAATAATTCATGAATTTTGGCATTTTAGATTCTTCCGCCGACTCTTAAGAGTCCTCTGTCATCGTGATATGGATTCAGTGATTTTAGTCGACTATTTTCTATTTCCTGCGCTTGACACAGTCTGATGTTCAGAGCTTCGTTTAACTCAGAACTTTCTAGAAAAGGAGCAATGTTGCGATCTGATTTTGGTGTTTTAAATTTAAGAAATCTTCTGCAATAAGCTACTACGCGAACAAGCTGTGAAAGTGAAGAAAATCGATTCCAGATGAAATCATCAATCATTAATTTTATAGACAGATGGATCTTAATTTTTTTTGCATTCAAGTTTAGTGGAGGGCTATTGGGATGCTTTATATTTAATTTCTGCCTCGCTGAGCCAAGGTTGACCGTGCAGCCACATATTTTTATATGCAAGTTCTAGAGGTGTACATCCTCTAGATGCACTGTCTGCAGGATTTCGTCCGGATGATACATGAAACCACTGGGTGTTATCGAGCCTAGAATATCGAGATAGAATATCGGACAATTGACGGAATGTTGTCCAGTGTTGGTGACTACTAAGCCATGTTAACACCACCTTGGTATCTGTTCAACCGTGTATTTTTTCCCGACTAATATACAACATGTTTGCCACGTCAGTAACTAGCCTGGCCACGTCAGTAACAAGCCGCATAGTCAGAACATCTATTAACATAAATATTACCAGCTGTATCAATTGTCCGTACGTAAATCACTGCAGCGTATGCAACATTAAAGAATAAGAAGAAGAAACACGTTTAAAATTAAAGATGGTAAAAATTGCTTTGCGTACATCCGCCAGATATAATAAAATTATGTGTCTTACCTAGTATGAAGAGCACCTCCCACCCTCCCTTCACACACAGCACACACAGTCGCAGCCCTTTATTACAAGTATGTAAGACTTTAAAGGAGTGGTCGAAGGTTAGGTTGTGTCCAGTGTCCAAGAGATGTTTAGCAAAATGGGATTTATCGGGATTGCAATTCCTGTACGCGGCTAAATGCTCTTTATAACGTGGTGCTGGGATTAGTGGTGACGGGAATAGTGCACGCAATTAAGGGAGGGCGGGAAGTGCTCTTCAAACTAGGTAAGACACATCATTTTATTTTATCTAGCGGATTTGCGTAAAGTAATTTTTACCATATTTAATATAATGGATTTCGGCAAAGTAACGCCTGATTATGTTAATTAGAAATAAGTTTATTATGCACATACATTATAACAAAGAAAAATAAATCAATTAAAACAGATTTTTTTTATCTTAACAAAAATATAAAAAAAGGAATAAAGTAATATGCACCAAAATGGTCTCCACTCTGCTTTAAGTCACGAATTGAAGATAGACATCAATTCGTAACGCTGATTTTCAGTGGAGCAAGGAGAAAAAAAAATAAACAAAACTTTCTTAATATTCAATACAAAGTTTTGAAAGAGTTGAATAGTATGAATGTACAATATTAAAATTATTAAAAAAATTCAGGAACAATTATTTTGACAACTTATCACCAGGGTTGCCACAAAAATTGTAATAATAATTAAAATAAATATCACTTCTGTTAACTTTATCAAAAGTATTAAGGTGTTCTGGCATTACCCGTACCATGAAAAAATGGAATAAAACTCTTTGCCTCTTTGCTGCACCTATGTGGAGCCGATAAAACTAAGTTTTTATTTTAATTAAAATACAAGTAGCCGAATGAATAATGTAAATGTATTCATCCGGTTCCGGTATTTATCCGGTGGAAATAAAAGGGAATATATATTAAATTCAGCATATATTCTTTCTCATTTCCTATAGCCGCCTCTTACTACACCCACGGGACCAAATGGAGTGATGAAAATTTTTACGCTGCTACAACGTGATTTTTATGAATAAATAATAATTCCATTTTTTGTATTTTTTTAAAAGTTTAATTTTAATCCACATTTCTTTTTTTAAGTAATTTTTTTGATAAAATTACTGCCATAAACAATACGTTTATTTGAATAATTTTTTCATCACGTTCTCCTCTCTATAGAAATGTGGTGACCATATTTGGGTTTCAGCACAACATCAATCTTTACTACCATCTTGGTATGATCTCCTTTTACACGATAATGTCGTAGTACGTGGACTAGAGTAGTCTTCATCGACATAAAAGCGAATGGTTTTCCTGTGGAGTCACAATGAAATTTTCAATCGCAAATTTTTCTATTCTTATAATTATAATATGAGGTAGTGCCTCGTTGCAGTTGTATTATGTCTGCAGTACGATTCGATCAGCTCATCTGGGGAAGAACCACGCTCTCAGTGGTTATTTGCGAAAAAAGGTAAAAGCAAAATGTTGCTGCCGTGTTTCATATCGACGAGAGACCGAACACGAGAACTTTTTTTACTGGTAACTAGACCAAAATCAGTAATTGGGTTTTTCTCGCAAGAAATTCTCAGTAGTAGTCTGGAGTTAAGAAGTTAGTAATGTTTCACCACCGTGCTTCCAAAGCGACGTGCGGGATTGCCCTCTATCGGACTATGAGAGTAAGGGAATAAAGAGCGCACCTGTCCTTTCGCACACACTCATGCACTATAATCCTATCCTGCGCAGATGACTAGTCTCTGTTTAGCCTGGCCACCGTTACCGAAATTCGGTCGGGATGAATATATTATTATACTAGACTAGTATAGTATCATCTTATTTATTTGCAATATTTACAAGGAGGATGTTACAGAATGTTGTACATACCGATACAAGCCCTCCTTCCTATGTTAAAAGCAGCAAAAGCAGAAGGGAACGAAGGTAAAGTCGCGGTATCTAGCCATCGTTCTGGTTTGAACTCTTCAACATCATCTCCCCACATTGGATGACGGTGAATACCATAAATCAACATAAAACATGTTCGACCAGCTGTAAGTGTATAATTCTCTGAAAAAATAAATCGTTTTCTATACTCTTAAAACAATATCAAATTAATATAACATGTAAAGAAAAAATTGCAATTTTAGTGGATAAGGTGGGTACCTGGTTTCTTGGATTTTATGAGTGAAATTACTATTGAAATCGGAAATATTGTATCAGCTGTTAACGCCATCTTGTGAATTGACTCTTATAGATTACCGTCAAAGCCTATTAAAGTCTACTACTGAACATAGGCCTCTTCCATAGATTGCCTCATAGAGGGGATATTTGCTATAGTTACTACGCTTGGCAAGCTAGTTGGCAATATCAGTTTATTTTTTATTTTTAGTCGTTATTAGGAAGACGCTGCGGCCCATCTCCTGATTTGTTTCTTTCTGCCGCCTCATACTACATCCACGGGATGATATGGGATAGTGGATATTCTTACACCGCCACTACATGCTATTGCTATATTGGCACTAAATTTGTTTCAAAATATTGACTTTTGGTTAGCCAAAATTTTAAATGCGACATTGTGATTTTACTAAAACAATAGGGAATTAGTTAAACGTTGACATCGGCTTCACGGCCTGGCCGTTATCTTAACCGGGTTAATAAACCGGCGCATTAGTCGGGCTGTAAGGTACACAATATAATATTCAAGACCTTTGATCAAAAGCATAATTATGATAATTTGAAGATAAAAGTTTTTTAACTTACTTAGCTTTATATTTTTATCAAGTTTTCTAGCTGTCATTGGAACTATTGGATATATGCGCAAGGATTCCTTAATAGCTGCTTCTAAATACACTAATCGAGATAAATCTTGTTTAGTGACGTCTCTGTTGTCCTCTCCGAAGACGTAATGTAACCTTCGAAATAAAAACAAAACTAAACTAAAAAAGATCATGATCTATGGTATTTCATTATGCATGTTGTCCTGAATTTAAAATGTATTGTGAACATGCTATTGGTGTATTTTTATTTTATTTTATTATAAATAAATAAATAAAGCATGCAAACACGAAGAGGATTATGTAACTTTTTTTGGAAAAAAAATGATGCATAAAAAATTTAAATTTTGAAAAAAAAAACTATGTCACAGAATCTTATAAATTGAAACTAATTTCACGACCCTTTCAAATATGCAAAAACGAGGCAGATTTTTTTAATTCAATATAGATTATAAATAATACTTATTGAAAGTCACTCTTTTGTTTAATTTACCACTGGTTAGGAAAAAACCTTCTGTTTTGGAAAGAACCCGCAAGAAACCTAGCGAAACTATTTAAAAAAAAAATAACAGCTTAAAATAATTGACATATGTTACACAATCAACAACACAAAATAAATTAGAAATAGTTTGGTAACAATCACCTCATTCCTAGGGGTTATTATCATCCATAAATTCCTTAATATTATAATAACCCTTTTTATACAAACTTTGTTTTTTTTTTAAGTTCTTAAACTTTAAGGAGGTCAAATTTTGTATGTTTTCTAGGATTTTGTTGTAAAAGAATATACATTGCCCCAAGAATGAATTACTGAATAGCTTGTGTATGTGTAGTAGTCTAAGTCTGAGCGACTCTTTGGGTTTTAAATCATAGATTGCTCTTATGGCCCTCTTCTGTAAAACAAATATAATTTCAGTTTCAGTCGCGTGTACCTAAAGTAAAATAAAGGGTTTATCAATTGGTGCGGGTAGATTTTGGCAGCCCGTGGCGGCCATTTTGATTTGGTGACATCTATCAAATCTTTTGTTTATTATTTAGTTACTTGTGCCAAATCACCATGGCAAGTTACACGATTGAACAGCACGTTCAAATGATAAAACTTTATTATCAAAATGAGTGTTCGTTAGTGCAAACGTTGCGCGCATTGCGTCCATTTTACGGTAGATGTGTTGCCCCTTCATAGTCGACTCTTCAACGTTTAGTGGCTAAATTTGAAACGACCGGCTTGGTAAACAATCAGCCAACACCATTACGTTAAATAAACGCAAGATAAGCCAAGAACATCGTCGCGTACAGCAGAAGTGTAAAGCAGAACCCGAGGCAGATATTTCTTCGCCGTGCACAAGAAATCGGCTTTGCGCAGACTTCAACTTGGCGAATTTTGCATCGGGACTTACACCCGTACAAGATCTAACTAACCCAGGAGCTCAAAGTTCATGACCATAGACAACGCCGTTTGTTCGCTGCCTGGGCTTCGAATTGTTTGGAAGAGGACCCCAATTTTGGCCGAAAAATCATCTTTAGCGACGAAGCGCAGTTTTGGATGAATGGCTGTATTACCATTCATTCAAAACAAACAAGCAGAATTGCCTAAAATGGGACGACATCAACCCACGCGAGGTTCAACAGGTGATAAAGCATCCTCAAAAAGTTACTGTTTGGTGTGAATTTTGGGCCGATGGCGTCATTTGTCCGTACTTTTTCGAAAACGACGTTGTTGAGGCGGTCACCTTCAATGGTGAGCGCTACAGAACGATGATAACCAATTTCTTATTGCCCAAATTGAACCATATGGACCTAGACAATATGTGCTTCCAGCAGGACGGCGCTACGTGTTACACAGCGGACGCCACAATTGACATTCTCCATGAGTGATTTGAGGGTAAGCTTATCTCTCGCAGGGGTATGTGAATTATTGGCCACCAAGGTTATACGATTTGACCACGCTACACTTTTTCTTGTAAAGTTTCTTGAAGTCGCAGGTCTATGCAAACAAACCACAATCGACCGACGCCCTAAAGGTGAACATACCACAGGCGATCGCTCAAATTCAGCCTGACCTATTCAGAAGAATCATTCATAATTGGACCACTCGGATCTGTGCCACTGTAAGAAGCTGAGGCGGGCATTTTAACGATGTCATATTCCACACTTCATGGCATATGTGGGCCTTTCAAATAAAAAAAGAATTTTGTTAATACCTCACACACAGCTTGTTTTATTTCATTTCAACATCTACCCGCCCTTATTGAAAAACACTTTACCATACGTCATTATGCTATGGAAATAGCTAAAGTAAACTAGACTAGCTGGGTCAACAATGGTAAGATTTCCAATCTTTTTTACAGCATATGCTGCAGAACTAAGTTTGCTTGCTAGTTTTGATATAAGGGGGCCCCATTGAAGCTTCGCGTCTAGTAAGATTCTAATAAAAATAGTGGTATGAACAAGACTCAGTTCCTCCCCATTTAAAATTACAGTAGTCTTTAGTTTCTTTAGATTTGGAGTTATGAATTTCATACATTTAGTTTTAGTGCCATTTAATAAGAAATTATCTAAGGTATTTTTGCTTTAGATGATTTTTTCATTATAGATCTTAGGAAAACATTTAAACAACTCATGTAAAAAAGTACTCACTCTTCAGATATCCGCTCTTGTACCTTTGGATAGGATCCTATTAATACTAATGTAAACATAAGAACGTCCGCCGTAGTATCATGTCCGGCAGCAATCATTGTATCTACTTCCTCTCTTATTTCTAAGTCATTAAAAGCTCCCGTTTCGATTGATAATTCCAAAAGAAGATCTAAGAATGCCTTAAATTTGGTACCTAAAAATATCAAAAACATTTAATGAATTTAAGGGTTTTTAGTTTTCTTTTAGTATTCTGGTTAGTCCATTTCAAAATTTTCCATTTTTCTTTTCTAGGCAAAAGTAATTAATTTTAATCTGGATCTATACTCTGTGCACTTCACTACTGGCTTACATATACATATATTATTTAGATTAAAATAAAATCAGGTCGTATTCCATAATAGTGTGAACAATCGGCTCAGTTACAACGCAGCACACACAGTTACAACCTAAAAATTTTGCGCCAACCCATTCTAATGGAGCTCCTTTGGTATTCCAACTTACTATTTTGCGATAAGAGAACTATAACGACCAGGTTACAATCTTCTATATAAATAAAAATGAATAGGTAAATGTGTTGCTAAGCACAAAACTCGCGAACAGCTAGACCCATTTGGCAATTTTTTTTGGAACGAAGTTCCTTATCGGACGGTACAAATTTGGCGGATGGGGGCTAGGCTAGAAAAAGTGTAAGATTTTTCCGTCACGACCCCTTCTGACATAGTGTAGACGGCCTTGGTCTCATCAAGAAATATTATTTTATTTGAAATGACGCTTCATTTTAATAGACGCTAGTAATTCATTTATTTGTATTTGTTAATCAATAATATAATACGTTTTTCAATAATAATATACTACGAAAGGAATTTCGTTCCAACCGAGTGTTCCACCACACTCACGCATGTTTTAATTAAATGTTCCTTGTAGTCCGAGGTACGTTCCATGAAGAGAATAATTTGAATAATTGCACGGAAAAATGTCAAAACCATATTTTTCTTTTTCTCATTCAAACTGTTCTTATCTGCCAGTAAATTACTATTAACTACCTGAATTCACTTTGACACTTTCTATTTTACAGTTTAACTTTAATAGTTTTTCAGTAGATTCTGAATAATTAGTTGATTTTTTTTTGTTATTTTTAAATCTTTACTTCTAAATCGACAAACAAGTTCCTCGATTTATCTTTTGGTTAATTGATTTAGTTTGTATGTTTCTATTCCTACTCAGTTCAAGACTCATGCCACCTATAAGACGCTTGCGGAGCAATTTGAGTCGAAGAACTCGAAATGCTAGAAACCAAGCTAATTTTCAGTCTAATCGGACTGCACAGCAACGTGAAGAGCGAAATGAAATTGAAAGGATTCGGATCTTGCAAGTTTGAAACGAGCTGTTTTTATTTACGATGTTTTAATTGACTACAGTGCCTACCAATAGGTTGTTAATGGATCTATAAACTCAGTTTGTAAGTAAAGCACTAAAATACAAAAATGAAGGCGCTGGATTGAGTTGGGCAAATGGGAAAGTGAAATTAGCGCAATTGGTTTTGCCACCAGAGCCATTGTACTCATTGCGTTTGGGGGACAGGAACGGATTCTACACATTTACTTACAAATATCCAAAAATATAACAATTACTTCCAAATGACTTCATTTGGGGCAACAAATGTAGTTCGGGACAATTTCATGCCAACCTTCAAGGTAACATGCAAATTTATTACGTGGGCAATTCAACACAAGAAATTGATCTGCGTTGTGCACGTAATAGTTCAGTGAACCGATCTATTGTAGAAGAATTACAAACTTTCTTTCATCGACACAATCAGTAATTGATTGCAATGTGAAAAACTGCACTGGGTCTCATCATCATCATCATCATCATCATTACAGCCCTTCACAAGTCCACTGCTGAACATAGGCCTCCCCCACGGAATGCCACAAAGCACGGTCGCGAGCCACTTGCATCCATTGACTTCCTGCATGTCTTACCAGGTTGTCACTCCATCTAGTGGGGGGACGCCCTACACTTCGCCTGCCGGTACGAGGCTGCCACTCGAGAACCTTTCTTCCCCATCGGTTGTCGGTTCTTCGAGCTATATGGCCGGCCCATTGCCACTTCAGCTTACTTATCCTTTGGGCTATGTCGGTTACTCTGGTTTTACTGCGGATATCCTCATTTCTAAGTTTATCACGCAGAGAAACCCCGAGCATAGCCCTCTCTGAGCTCTCTCTCTCTCTCGCTGAGCGACCTTGAGCTTCCTCATACGGCCAGCAGTGAAGGACCACGTCTCAGTTCCGTATGTCATCACTGGCAACACGCACTGGTTGTACAATTTAGTTTTGAGGTTTTGAGGTATGCCTGACGAGAAGACGGGTCGTAATCTCCCGAACTATGCCCAGCCGAGTTGAATCCGTCGATTGACCTCTCGGTCGAAGTTGGACTTACCTAGTCGGACTATTTGTCCCAGGTAAACATATTCGTCAACAACTTCGAGCTTAGTGCTACCGGCATAGGTGTGACATGGACATTAAACATGATTTTTGTTTTGTCCATGTTCATCTTGAGACCTATCCGTTGGGAGACACTATTGAGGTCATTGAGCATAGTGCTTAGGTCCTCTAGCGATTCTGCCATAAGGACTATATCGTCGGCAAATCGAAGGTGAGTGATGTACTCGCCATTGACGTTAATACCGTATCCTTTCCAGTCCAGTAGCTTGAAAACGTCTTCCAATGCAGCGGTGAAGAGTTTCGGGGATATTACGTCACCCTGTCTTACACCTCTCTGCAGTTGGATAGGTTTCGTACTCTGGTTCTGTACTCGGATAGCCATCGTAGCCATACTGTACAAACAGTTCAGCACCTCGATATACCGACAGTCTACTTGGCACCGCTGAACGGACTACAGCACCGCCCAAATTTCGACGGAATCAAAGGCTTTCTCATAGTCCACATACGTCAGACATAGTGGCAAATTGTACTCTTCGGACCTCTGTACAATTTGCCGAAGGGTATGTATGTGGTCTATGTTGCTAAAGCCTTTTCGGAAACCGGCTTGTTCGGGAGGCTGGAGGTCGTCGAGTCTGCATGCGAGACGATTCGTAATGACTCTCGAAAACAACACGTAGACGCGGCTCAGAAGGGCAATCGGTCTGTAGTTCTTCAAGACAGCGTTGTCGCCTTTCTTGAAGAACAAGACCACCGCACTTCTGCTCCACGCCTCCGGTGTAATGCCACCATGGAGGACGGAATTAAAGAGCTTCTGAAGGACTTCAAGTACCGGTTTTCCACCCGCTTTCAGAAGCTCCGCTGTAATTCTATCCTCGCCTGAGGCCTTGACGTTTTTAAGGTGCTGGAGAGCCATTCTTATCTCGCTCAGACTGACGTCCGGGATATCATCGGAATCAGCTACTATATGTAGCTGATACAATATCTCAATTGCTTATAAATAAAAAAATGGTTTTACAGCGTGTATTTCTTACACATCGCTCATATGATGCGCTACAATATCCCATCATATTTTGGCAAAGTGAAGATGGTTATCACTTCTTCATCAAGATGATAAATCCCCTTACAGGTAATTAAACAGTTGTTCTAGTAATTGAGATTTTGTATCAGCTACTATATGTAGCTCTCAATTGCTTATATGTAAAAAAATGGTTTTTGATTGCATGGTCGTGGGGAAATGCGTAAAACGAAATTATGATATTTACGAGTAATACATATTTTAGAACTATAAAATAATCTGCGCCTATTTACCACTTATCAGGTGGATTTTTTTATACAAAACAGTAAAGTTGTCTGTTTATCATTGTGTATAGGTTATTATTATTGCAATTTGCAACTAGATGGTGTTAGCACTGAATTAAAAGAAGGTTTTGTTACTAGCATAGTTTATATTAAAAGGTTTTAAATATAATTTTATTAAGTTATAATTATATATTAAGTATTTCTGCTTTTGAGTATTTAAGCGTTTAGTGTTTTGAGCGCTGAATACTTTTAATTTTTTTATGTTCTTACTGTTTTCAACATACCCATCAAACCCTTTAGGTTAAATTACGGTCATGGCGGCCAGTCTCAACGGAGACTAGCCATTTATGCAGTACATTGAGATATTATGTACGAACCTTTCGGTAAAGAGTACCTACCTAATAGTGTTCTATAATAGGTACGTAAGTACCAAGGGAGTACATTTTATTTAAATGACGAGTGTTTGTGCAAGCATAGGAGCAATTTTTATTACCTCACACTCATAGCCCGATAGGACGGTAATCCGACACAAATATAAAGAGATCACACTAACGGCTTTAAGTGTTTTCTGAGGCATTACTCGCTCGCATCCGTAGACTTCGATCACCTTATCCTAGGCCCACCCTACACCCCCTCCCTCCAACGGGTTCCCACCTTATCGTGGCGGGGGAGCTTAGTAGCCGCGGCTTGGTCATCCGCGGTGAACAGAGAGGAGCCCACTTGGCTGGCCCGTGGTGTAGGGCCGGCCCGAGATGGCCCCTCCGAGTGGGCTTGGCAAGCCCACTTTGGATGTATGTTGGTGGGCTGCGGCGAGAAGGGTGTCCTCTCCCCCTACCGCTGCAGCCGAGGTGGAGTCGCGGAGGAAGAGGAGTGTTGGTATGGCGATGCGCCACTCACCCTATCCTCTACAACTCTGACGGGGCCGCGCCATTGATGCGGTGGTGGTGGGGCTGCATGCGGAGAGGAGTGGCAGTATTGCGCCGCTCTTCCTATCCTCCGCAGCCGAATCTTGGATGGCGGCGGAGCCATAGACCAGATCCGCCGCTGGGTTCAGGAAAGCTAGTGCTTCCAAGTGCTCGTTTTTCCTGGCCCCATGGCCTTCGCATATCGGACTCGGGGGAGTCCGTTTCGCAGTTGCAGTAAAAAGCCGTGGAGGAAGGCACGCCTTGTGTTCCTTTTGCGCCTTACCTGAGAAGGAAGGGGGGAGGAGAAATCCTCCCCGAGGAGGGACTGCCATGGGGCGGCCGGCACTGGTGGTTCCACCAACATGCGGCGAAGGTGGAACATCATAGGGTTTTAGACGGTGCGAGTCCGACATTACCCGTTCTTGCCCCCGCGAGACGGGTATGCGTAGGCATTTCCCCATGAAAAAAAATAGGCCCACCCTATACGTGTCCCCCGGGTGGTACTAAACGAGCGACAAAGCTGAAGGAAGACACTCGGTTCCTCACCGTGTGGTAAAACCTACCACCCCCTATTTCGCATCATGAAGTAGAAGAAAAAAGAAATGGCCCCGAGTTCCCAGAGCCCCTTTAATGGGGCAGGGGTGCGAAGAATCTCCGGGAGGAAAACCGGTGATGAGGTTCGCCACCCGTCACGTCCTGTCTCCCGGAGGGGCGAAAAGTAGATTGCGGAAGCCCGTCTGGCTACGCTGAATGTGTGTGGAGCAATGAATGATAACATGGATGAATTATGCGATATGATGTATGATAGAGGAATAGATGTGTTATATGTAAATGAGACGAAATAGAAGGGAAAGGATGCCACTATACATGGCATGTATACCACGTACTGTTGTAGATGAGACCGAGCGGGCATGCCAAGGAGTCGGTATCATCATTTCAGAAAGAATGGGTCAATGTGTGAAAGAGTATGAATGTGGTTAGCCCGAGACTTCTATGGATACGAATGAAAGTGGGCTTAAAGAAGTTGTTTTTTCTAGGGGTCTACACCCCAGACATGTCTAAGCCCACTCATATCCGAGAGTACTTTTGGTAGAGATGGTAAGGATGGTGCTAATGGAATGTAAGGGAAATGAAAATATTGTTATATTAGGAGATTTTAATGGAAGGGTGGGGTGAAGAAGCTTGGTTATGAAAGGATATTGGGAACGTTTGGTGATGAAAGTATAAATGAGAACGGTGAAAGTCTCCTCACCGTATGTGTGGAAAATAATACTTTGGTTACAAACACTTTCTTTCGTCACAAGAGTATTCACATGTATACATGGGAAAGAGGTGATGATAGAACCATGATAGATTTTATAATTGTGGATGAAATAATGAGGAGCGCCGAATTAATGGTCTATTCAGACGTTGGCGGTATTGGACATCTGTATCTACCACTACGCTACAGCGTATAAGAACAGAGAGGTTACAAGATGAAGGTGTGAAAGAGAAGTACAAATATAGACTGAGGGAAAATATAAGTTGTTTGGATGAATTGTGAATGAATGATTTAGACTTGGAGACTGTGCTGCATAATTTTAAGAAAGGTTTAGTGGATGCAGCTACTGAAGTATGTGGTGTAAGTAAGAGAAAGATTGAAAGGAAAAATAATACGTTATGGTGGGATGATGAGGTACGGATGGAAGTTGGAGCAAAGAAGAGAGCATGGCTAGATTTACTAGCAACCAAAGCCAGTAATTCTGACGGTATAAATTATGAGATTGAAAGAAAAAAGGCAGTCTTTAGACATCTAAATAAGAGAGTAAAAGAAGTAGTTGAAAGGAAAAAGCAAGAAAGGACGGATAAGAATGATAGAAGAATATCAGATAACTTCCAGGTAAATATTAAAATGTTCTTAAAATTCGTAAGAACTGCCAGGGGACATTCAAAACAGCCTAGAATGAATGCTATACGAGACCAGAATGGCTGTATTCTGAATGACGAAATGTCGAGTTTAAGAAGATGGAAGGAATACTTTGAAAGCGTGTTTATGAGTGATAAGACGTTTGAATTAAATGAAATAGAAATTCCGAAAGAAGAGGAAAGAGATAGGGAGATAAGTATAGATGAAATAATGAAAGCAATGAAAAACATGAAAGCAGGTAAGGTAGTCGGATATGATAGAGTATCAACCGAAATGCTGAGGGCTGGAGAGGGAGTGGTGGCAGGCCTGCTGTACACCTTGTTTAATTTATGTTGGGAACTGAAGCGGGTACCGGAAGACTGGTGAGAAGCCGTGATAGTTCCAATATATAAAGGAAAAGAGTCGCAGCAGACCTGTAAACACTACCGTGGTATCAGCTTTCTTAGCATTGTGGGAAAACTGTATGCTAATGTACTAATTGTAAGAGTTGTGAAAGAAACTGATGGAAAAATTTGGGCTGTACAAGCGGGATTCAGAAAGGTAATGGGGTAAAGGGATCAGGTCTTTTCCATGCGCATAATCACGGAGAAAGTTTTAACCAAAAACCACAAAGTTTTTTGTGCGTTCGTGGACTTGGAGAAAACTCATGACAGAGTGGACAGGGATGTATTATGACAAACACTGAACTCATTTGGGTTGAGCCCTGAGATGATACAGGCTTTAAAGTCTCTGTATAGGGACTCTAGTGCTTGTGTCAGGATTAACGGGGCCTACTCGGACTGGTTTGGCATCCATAAAGGTGTCAGACAGGGCTGTGTGGCTTCCCTGTGGCTGTTCAACCTATTTATGGACAGTTGTTTGGAAAATTTGAAATTTGAAGAATGCGTGATAAGAATGGGTGAGTTGACCGTCAAATGCCTTTTGTATGCCGATGATCAAGTCGTATCGGCCCCGTCGGCAGCCGAGTAGCAAATTATGGTTTCATTAATGAACAGGTCATTCAAAGAAAGCGAAATGAAAGTGAACGTAAGTAAGACGAAAGTTGTGGTTTTTGAAAGAGAAGAAAGCAAAACGTTATGCGAAATAAGAATAAAAGAGGAGTTGGTCGAGCCAGTACATGAGTTTTTATATTTGGAATGTGTATTTAGCAGGGATGGTAGATATTATAAGGATATAGAACGTCGAGTTAACGCAGGAAATAGAGTAAATAGGGCTCTGCAGTCTATTGTGAAAAGTTAGAATGTGTCCTAAAAGGCACGTATGGCAATACACAGTACTGAATTAGTCCCTACGTTAATGTATGGTAGTAAAAGTTGGGTGTGGCAGAATAAGCACGAGAGTAGAATAAATGCTGCTGAAATGCGGCTATTAAGGTGTAAGTTAGGCTGAATCTGAATAAAAGGGTAAGAAATTGTGTTATAAGAGAAAAGGTTGGGTACGCAGTGTAGTGGCGGTTATGAATATCCACTACCCCATGTCTTCCCGTGGGTGTCGTAAGAGGTGACAATGGAAACAAGCAGGAGATGGGCAGCAGCATTCTTCTGATAACAGCAATATTAAAATAAAAAAACTGCGGTTGCAACCCGCTCGCCAAGCGTGGCAACTATGGCAAATATCCCCCCATGATGAGAGTTACAAAGAGACGGCCCCCAGTCCCCGGTGGCCCCGCTATTCCTGGCTACGGTGGCGACCATGGTAACGGCGGGCAGGGGTGCAAAGAATCTCGGTGGAGGTTCGGTTGCCACCTAAGACGAATCGACCTAGCAACATACAACGCACGCACCCTGAAGACTGACGAGAAGATCCTGGAGCTGAAGAAGAGATAGACAAGTTACACTGGCATATTATAGGATTATCCGAGATCCGAAGAGAGGGTAGGACACGTTAATCCTCGAATCCGGCAACTTGTTATATCACCGGG
>JAGSMP010001764.1:0-39696 GCA_029286625.1 Parnassius orleans
GTAGTGGCGGTTATGAATATCCACTACCCCATGTCTTCCCGTGGGTGTCGTAAGAGGTGACAATGGAAACAAGCAGGAGATGGGCAGCAGCATTCTTCTGATAACAGCAATATTAAAATAAAAAAAACTGCGGTTGCAACCCGCTCGCCAAGCGTGGCAACTATGGCAAATATCCCCCCATGATGAGAGTTACAAAGAGACGGCCCCCAGTCCCCGGTGGCCCCGCTATTCCTGGCTACGGTGGCGACCATGGTAACGGCGGGGCAGGGGGTGCAAAGAATCTCCGGTGGAGGTTCGGTTGCCACCTAAGACGAATCGACCTAGCAACATACAACGCACGCACCCTGAAGACTGACGAGAAGATCCTGGAGCTAGAAGAAGAGATAGACAAGTTACACTGGCATATTATAGGATTATCCGAGATCCGAAGAGAGGGGTAGGACACGTTAATCCTCGAATCCGGCAACTTGTTATATCACCGGGAGGGCGACCATCTGTCACAAGGAGGTGTCGGATTTATCGTCCACAAGTCTCTCGTTAACAACGTTGTAAAGATTGTGAGTGTGTCGACGAGGGTTGCGTACCTTATACTCAGAATCACCAAACGGTATTCGTCGAAGGTCATACAGGTGTACGCACCAACCTCGGCACATCCTGATGAGGAGGTGGAGGAAACAATGAGAATATCTCTAAGACATGCATTCCTCCAAACCCACTATACGGTGTTAATTGAGAAATCAATGCAAACTAGGCACAAGAGAGAACGATGAGCTAAAAATAGGAAATTTGGAATAGGGCAACGGAACCCAAAGGGCTAGCAGCTGACCGCTTTCATGGAGAAAGAGAGACTTTATGATGAATTCTTTCTTCCAGAAGCGGCCCCACAGGAAGTGGACCTGGTCGAGCCACGACGGTTCGACAAAAAATGAGATTGACTTCATTATGACGACTAGAAGACAACTGTTCAGTGATGTCTCAGTGATCGCGAGGGTGAAAACTGGTAGCGATCACCGAATGGCTAGAGGCACACTGAACCTAAACATTAAGTTGGAGAGGTCTCGTCTAATGAAGTCAACGCTCCGTCCCCCTCGTGCACTAATCCAAAGTCCCGAAACCTTTCAGCTCAAGTTACAAAACCGTTTTCAGTGCCTAGAAAATTTGCAATGCAGTGGACGATATGAATGACAAGCTCGTGGAAAATGTCCATGCGGTCGTAGCTAAGTTTTGTAAGACCCGCCGCAGAAGAACACAAAAACTCTCAGATCACACTTTTAATCCCATGGCTGTTAGACGGGATATGAAGCTACAGTCTTCAACAGATTTGGCAGCATACAGGCAACTAAACAGACAGATCTCCAAATGCATTCGGCGGGACTTACGCAACTTCAATACAGCTCGTATTGAAGACGCGATTGAGCGGAACCAGGCTTCAAAGTCTTTGCCAGAGATCTGTCTGCCAGAAAGAGCCAACTGTCAACGCTGAAGACCGAGTGTGACAGCATCTTTTCCGGGACACCTGAGATTTTAAGTGAGATTGAGAGGTTCTATGGGCAGCTGTACACGTCATCGTTGGAGCCATACAAAAGTGTGAGTAACGATCCAAGAGCGAGTCTTATTCGACACTATTCCGATGATATCCCGGACATCAGTCTGAGCGAGATTAGAATGGCTCTCCAGCACCTTAAAAACGGTAAGGCCCCAGGTGAGGATGGAATTACAGCGGAGCTTCTGAAAGCGGGTGGAAAACCGGTACTTGTAGTCTTTCAGAAGCTCTTTAATTCCGTCTTCCATGGTGGCACTACTCCGGAGGCGTGGAGCAGAAGTGCGATGGTCTTGTTCTTCAAGAAAGGCAACAACGCTCTCTTGAAAAACTACAGACCGACTTCCCTTCTGAGCCGCGTCTACGTACTGTTTTTGAGAGTCATTACGAATCGTCTCACACGCAGACTCAACGACTTCCAGCCTCCCGACCAAGCCGGTTTCCGAAGAGGCTTTAGTACCATGGACCACATACACACCCTTCGGCAAATTGTACAGAAGACAGAAGAGTACAATCTGCCACTATGCCTTGCGTATGTAGACTATGAGAAAGCCTTTGATTCCGTCGAAATTTGGGCGGTGCTACAGTCCTTTCAGCGGTGCCAAATTGACTGTCGGTATATCGAAGTGCTGAAGTGTTTGTACAGTAGGACTACGATGGCTATCCGAGTACAGAACCAGAGTACGAAACCTATCCAACTGCAGAGAGGTGTAAGACAGGGTGACGTTATATCCCCGAAACTCTTCACCACTGCATTGGAAGACGTTTTCAGGCTACTGGACTGGAAAGGATACGGTATTAACATAAATGGCGAGTACATCACTCACCTTCGATTTGCCGACGATATAGTCCTAATGGCAGAATCGCTGGAGGACCTAAGCGCTATGCTCAATGATCTCAATAGTGTCTCCCAACGGATAGGTCTTAAGATGAACATGAACAAAACAAAGATCACGTTTAATGTCCATGTCACACCTATGCCAGTGGTTGTTGGGAGCACTAAGCTTGAAGTTGTTGACGAGTGTGTTTACCTGGGATAATATGTAAGTCCAACTTCGACCGAGAGGTCAATCGACGGATTCAACTCGGCTCGGCAGCGTTCGGGAAATCTTCTCGTCAGGTATACCTCAAAACCTGAAAACGAGATTGTACAATCAGTGCGTGTTGCCAGTGATGACTTATGGATCTGAGACGTGGTCCTTCACTGCTGGCCGTATGAGGACGTTCAAGGTCGCTCAGCGAGCTATGGAGAGGGCTATGCTCGGAGTTTCTCTGCGTGATAAACTTAGAAATTAGGATATCCGCAGTAGAACCAGAGTAACCGACATAGCCCAACGGATTAGTAAGCTGAAGTGGCAATGGGCCGGCCATATAACTCGAAGAACCGACAACCGATGGGGAAAAAGTTTCTCGAGTGGCAGCCTCGTACTGGCAGGCGAAGTGTAGGGCGTCCCCCCACTAGATGGAATGACGACCTGGTAAGACATGCAAGAAGTCAATGGATGCAGTTGGCTCAGGACCCTGCTTTGTGGCATTCCTTGGGGGAGGCCTATGTTCAGCAGTGGACTTGTGAAGGGCTGTAATGATGATGATGTTGGGTCACGGGCTGCCAGCAATCTGATATAGCGCTTCTGAGCAGTAGTCAGAACAGTTGGGTGACCACTGCGGGATCGGTCAGCTAAATTATTCATGCCGTGGTACCTCTGTAACGTGGCCACGACACAGAATTGGGATACAGCAACTCTGCATGCTATTGTTCTCGTGGAATATCTTTCTTCCCACAAAGTTACAATTCTTATTCGTAAAACTTCTGATAATCCTCTTGGCATTTTTCCAATCACAATTTTCCTCGAATAAATATTTTAAATCCGTTAAAATTGACTAAGTCAGATTTATGAATGAGCGTAAGCTTGGATTGAATTTCTTTTTATGTGGAAAAGCAATTGAATTTGTTTTATTGTTTTATATTCTAATTCTATATTTTTAAGTAAAAAATCTAAAAAGGAGGTGAAATTATAATAATATAGTCTACCGAAACAATGAAGATTTCGATTTTGCAAACTGATCGCAAACTTTTTGTGATGTGTGTATATGTCGTTAAACCACAAACATGTCGTCTCGCATAGCTCAAGAATAGATGATCAGATCATCTTAAAACCATATTTATTTGCTGCTTGATTGCAGTTTTATACAACAATTAGTTAATAGAAGGCGAGCTAGTAAATAGCAAATGTTGATAGAAAGTTGTGTGAAAGAAACTAGATGACACACAAAGCTACAACCTCATCTCTACAAATAAAGAAGTCAAGATTAAGTTTCTTGATTTTTGCTTGATGCATCTGGTGGAAGAAGTTATTCTGGATACTGGTACCCTCTTGCCTTTTTCTGTTGTGTTCCAATCTGAAGGGTATAGAGGGCCAGCATAATTTAATTATGAGGCATTCCATCTTTATTTTCAGGGGTGCTGCAATGTAGTAACGCATCTGTAGCCTTTTTTGGTTGACGTTGGTTACAGATTTCCACTGGTAGTAGCCACTTACCATCAGATAGAATGCGAGTTAATTTATTTTTATTTTATTTCAATTAACAATATAAAAATATCGGTTACTAGTAGTCAGATTTCATACATTACTTTTAATATCTTCAGTAGTAGATAGTAGTTGCCCTAGTGGCGGAAAAAGTCTTGGATGCCCTCTTATAACGTTACGTTTAAATATTTCACTACATGTCAAACTTTACAATATAGGAGCATATGCTTTTTATATATTTTAATTTATGACATTAAAGGGTATGTTAAAAGTTTTCAACTCACCAGTACACTGTGTGCCTTCCTAATTAACGAACGAGGGTCTAACGAAAGATAAATGGCAGTCAAAGTTTATTCATTCGAAATACTGCTCATTATCAGCTCCGTACTCTACAGTCAACCGAACCAGCTGGCTGAGCATAATTTTTAACACAAGGATTTTGAGGCGTTGTACATACTAGATTGCACATGGACAAACATCCAAAAAAGATATGTAGATGTCTATGGCACAGCATCCACTTATCATCATCAGGTGGACTGTGTGCTCGTTTGTCACACTTATTTTATAAAAGAAAATCCGGAATGATAATTATTGATAATTTGTCCCGCATTGTTCAGACCAAATGCTTAGTCACTGCACTATGGAGCCGCATTTATTGAAAGCCGCCCCTGCTCCGCCTGGGTAAGATATATTATTGTGACGTTATTTAGATTTATGATGATCAAAAACCATTTAGTTTATTAATATTTCGTTATTTTTTAAAAATGTCCAAGTTTTAAAAAACAACGTTTTCGGATAAAACAATCGGATCAGCCGTTCCGAAGATTAACCCAGACAGACAGACAGACAGACTATTTTTTTAAATGGTTGTTTATTTCTAAATAGTATGCAAAGAACCCCCTGAGCTTAATAGAAACTAATTATTTCAATATTACAGACAGACGCTTAAATTTTATTTACATGTGTAGATTTGGCATATCCTTGAAAAGGCATATAACCAGCAATGGATTAAAAAAGAAGAACAGAAAAAGAAGAAGTAGTTAAAAAGCAGGTTGTGTTATTTCAATTTACTTATTTGTCAGAGTATAGACAGGATACATCGCGTCCTCGTAAAGATGCGAGTGAGAGTCTGATCACAACGACAACGCAAACGGTTTGTAAATAAGTGATTTCTCGGTAAATATTATGTTTTTGAGTTTCAATTACATCAACAGGGAGTCACGTAAACAGAGTTTTATAACAAAAGTAGTTGAATACTTAAATGTTTTAGTCAATGTGCGTCTGCAGAGACTTCCAGTCGGACTGTGAATCAGAATACGAAAAGTTTGAATGAAAAGCGGTTTGCTTTGAAGGTTTATTTTGATTCGACTTTCTAAAAGAGCCCATTTCGTTGGTAATGATGTAATATCATTCATAATTCATTTTTATCTTTTGTCGATTTTTAATTGAATGTTACAGAGTTAGAAAAGTTGTGATTAACGAAGCGCCTGTAGTATTACGAACACCTAATACGAGGCTTTCTTTTAATATATTTGAAATATATGATAAAAAAATTAATACATTTCATTATATTAACAAGAACTTCATTATAATGTATATTTAATAAAATAATAAAAAATCTACATGTGTTTTTTTTATATAAATTAAAGTTACAAGCGAAATTACAGTCTACCTGATGGTAAATGGCTGCAAGGACAAAGTAGTCCATGAAAATCTCCAACCAGTTTCAAACAAAGAAGGCTAAAGATGCGTTTTCACCTCTTAGCACTAAGGCAGAATCCCTCACGTCCTGTAATTATATTGGCTCTTTATACTATTCAGGCTGAAACACAGCAGCTCTCTCTGAACTGAATCTTAATGAAACAGAAACTTTTTTTATTCAATATTGATTATAAATAATACTCATTGAAAGTCATTCCTTTGTTTAATTTATCACTGGTTCGTAAAAAACCCTCTGTTCTGGGAAGAACCAGCTAGAAAGACAGCGGGACGTTTTTTGTTTTTTGAAAAAGTAATCAAAATACCATTAACTGTGTACAGGCGGTGTAAGATTTTTATCGGGAAGATGCCTATCAAATGTTTCAATTTCCTCTGTTGCCTCTTACGACACCCACAGGACGATATGGGATAGTGGTTAAGTGGATATCCAAGTAAAAAGGTTAGAAGCCTGTGTTGAAATAGCTACATTAGTACATTTTAGTTATTTCCTAAATAGCATAATGTCGTAATCTTGCGATGGGGTAAGGCGACTGACATTAAAATTATCTTGCAGGAAGGCCATAGAAGCAATTTATAACTAAGTCCGATTGTTTAATAAGGGTTATTAAACTACTAAAGAGTATAAGATTGACAATAACCCCTGGAAATGAGGTCATCGCTAACATGCTGTTTTTAAATGATTTCTTATTTAATTGTACAACGTATTAGATTGTAAATTACTGTTAAAAAAACTAATCCCTTTGGGTTTCTTGCTAGTTCTTTCCAGGACATAAGCTTGTTCCAAACCAGGTGGTAAATAATATAAATTAATTTCAATAAGTATTCTTGTAATATATATTTAATAAATACTATAATAAATAATAAATACTCCGGCTCGAAGGACCAATGTTATATCCAGTTTCATAATATTGAAATAAAACAATGTCTTGTATGGTGTAAAAATTGAGAAGAAGAGCATTTTATTTTATTATCGACATTTTACGTCAAAAATGACAATTACTTTCTTTTTAAATACGTTCCATTAACAAACATTTAGCCCCCCGGAACAAAGGCAAGCTATTGAATTTTTCCCAAAATTAATCAAGAAAATAAACAAACAAACTTTAGCACAAGCAGTAGCAAGTTAGTACATAATGTTCAAGCTATAACAGTAAACCAACCTTGTTCTTACATTACTGACACATTATTACAATAAGTAGTACATATTAATAAAATAATTGGATAATAAAGTAAAAATAAAAGTAGCATTAATTATTCATGCTTTTTATACTAAGTAGTCATTAGAGTTAGTAACGTAATCAACATTGTCACTTAGTAAAGCAACCTAGCATTGAATAAAGTACTTGCTGTTTAGGTGTTCTAAACCAAACTTATTTAACATCTCTATTCGTATACACCTTCATAAACGGACTACTAAAGTAAAAAAAATATTAAATTGAATAAAAGTAGTAGTAAAAGTAAGTAGTTTATACTTTTATACATAGAATTACTATAAATTACAATAGGGAAAAAACTGGCTTAAGGACTCTACAGGCAAAGTAATTTTAGTAATTATGGGAAAATATGCCATTTTTGGTTTTTACATCAATGGCTCTAATTTTGTTATTTTTTCCTCCGGCTTTGTTATTGCGGCCTCCATCTTAACAAATTGAAACGCAAACAGAGGTTATAGAAATATGTTTAGTTGGTTACTTATACATACACAAGTAGGTAGAACCCCAAGGCACTACGAGAACAAACACAATCGCTACAAATTATCAAATAGCAGAAAGTTTTCTATTGTTTTTGCACATTAAATACCAAATAGTTAGTCAAACTCCGTTATAGCACCACACTTTACCCAGCAGCAGTCTTTACTTCACGTCACAGTATACAAACGCCGACAAACGAAGCAACCGCCACCATTACATCTCATCGTGTTACACAGGCAGTTAGTAGTTAGGTACATGCAGTTCAGACAACAGGACACAACGAAATTAGAGCAAACACCGTTATTATTTTTCATGTGCCGCTCAATTATTGCGTCATCCGATGCTTTTGCTCCGACAAACACCCCAAACATTGACCATACACCTTAAAGGTTTTCATTTTCCGCTAATGCCTGCCTCGAAAATGCTTCGCTGCTTCCGCCGGTATTTCTTTAAAAACAGATTCAATCCTTGTTGAACTCGATTGATTTTTCGATATATTTCTGCGGTGCAGTTCCTTGCAGTTTTCAGCAGTAAATATCCGGTTGAAGGTTCAAAGTTATTTCCAGTTTTAGAATATTGAAATAAAACAACGTCTTGTATGGTGTGAAAATTGAGAAGAAGAGCCCTTTATTTTATTATCGACAGTTTACGTCAAAAATACAATTACTTTCTTTTTAAGTACGTTCCATTTACAAATAAATATTCTATTGTATTTTATTGCTGGTAAGTGGATGCTGTGTGGCAGTATAAATTTGAGTTATACTAATAAGAAGATGCTGCTGCCCATCTCCTCTTCAATTTCCCTTTGACACCCACGAACGATATGGTAGTAGATCTTCTTACACTGCAACCACACGGTTAAGGTGCAGCTGTAAAAATGCTAAACTGCTAACTGACACTACGATCGCCAGTCCACCTGCCAGACCTGTCTATTATATAAAATCAGTTATTTTGTTGGAAAGACCATATCTGGCAGTGAAATTGTGTGAGGCGATACGGAAATAAAAAAAGAAGTAATATTATATGCAAATATAAATCTGGCATAACTGTTAAGCATCTAGGACTCGAACCCTATTACTACTTAACATTATGATTTCTTATATTTACGCGAACACTACAAATTGAATAAAACTAATTTTACGGATTATATCGCATTTAATCAGCTTATTTTTATTAATTCCCGACGTTTCGGGTGCTTTACAGCACCCATGGTCACGGGGGACTGAGGTGATTGACGTACCGATGTCACGGTTTGTATGGGTCTTTTTTCTATACACAGTGTGACCTATGGTGTTGTTAGGATTTCGAATGACTAACACATCTAGAAAGAAGAATTATTTGTTTTAACTCAGTAATTGAATTTTAGAGTTTATGGAATTTTTTAGAACATCTTAATTCCATAAACTCTAAAATTCAATTTACTATGGAGTTAGATCTGCAGTCAGTGATCCTAGACGGCCTCCGCCATTACATTAGATTTGATAACCACAAATTCTCGCGAAAGAACATCGATTCCTGCCAAGGATGATACGTGAGGCTATTGAAATTAAAACACATCCTAATTTCAATAGAGAGGGAGGCTGGGTACTACCACCTGCTTGGGATCTTGTAATTAATAAAATTAAAACTAAACCCAAGCATACCACTGCAAGACTTCACAGACAAAGTTAGTTCATTTTGCGTAGATCGGACCAAAATTAATAATTAAAAAGCTGAAGGTACTCCGGATTAACTCTGACATCGGGACGTCAATCACCTCAGTCCCCCGTGACCATGGGTGCTGTAAAGCACCCGAAATGTCGGGAATTAATAAAAATAAGTTGATTAAACGCGATATAATCCGTAAAATTAGTTTTATTTGATACTTAACATTAGATAAAATTTTGATTAAACGGTGGCTAATAATTGAATAAAATAATAATATGGTAATACCCATATTTAACGAACTTATTCTGTTTAGTTTAACTAATTATATAAACGGTTGGATAAAATTTATACAGGCCCTCAATTAATTCAATTTATAAACCGAATAAGGACGGTGCTAATTGACACAGATAGTTGGAATTTAAGCAAAATTTAATTAATTATTCATTCGTTTAATAAAGTAAGGCAAATTCGGATAACACATACACACATACATACATAGCGATATATATAGGATAGGTAGAGTTCAAAGACCTGCGAGCTACGTTAAACTTAGCCCAAAAATAAAATATAAATGTGATACTATTACTAATACTAGTGGTCGAAATCCAACCGTGATTCATTATATTTCAGGAGCCACATGGTTTATTACACTTTCAACTGCAAAAATATATAAAACACAAATATATATATATATATATATTATAAAAGATATAAAATAAATGCTTTTTGTCTTGAGATACAGTCCACAGACTATTGAAAAAGAAACATGTGACATCATAGCTAATTCAACAATCTGTCGGTAATTTTTTGTAAGTATCTTATTACTCTAAGGTTTAAAAACAGACTTTAATGTGTTTGATATTGTCAGTATCAGCGGTAATAATGATTGTTTTGTTTTATTTTATTAGTTTGTAACTCACATTATACAGGGTTATTTTTCAAAGACTAGCCATATTTAATGATTAAGTTCCAAATATAAATACTGATAAAACCTTTTTCAGTTTTTAAAATACGCGTAAAAAAGGTTTCTACATTTATTTAAAAATATCCGAAATTGGATTTGATTAATGAGCACCAACTAGAGCGTACGGGCGCTCGTGGGTGTACGAGTCGACGTACGGAGCTTTTGCCTACTATTTACTTCCTTAATGACACGCTCGCCACTAAACTGATAATTACGCGACGCGAATTATGATTCCAATTTTCCCTTTATACTTTAAACGGGCTCATAATAAATAAAATAAAATAAAACATTTCAACGACGTAACCGATGAACAAAAATATTGCCTCCCCAATAAATTGCAATATAAGGAGGATTTTGCTAAAGGTGTCAGGCAGTTTTTAATTATTGACCTCTTAACAGGAAATATATCTTTTGACCTATTTTTTTTGCAGGGTTGTTTGTATGACTAGGCCCTTCCAATTTTGGCTTCGACAACTTAAATAGAAAATAAATATTAAAATCTCTTCCGAGGTATACTTTGGCCTTTCATTTACTAATTATTGTATGTAAAATGTGATCTATTTAGTTATTTTGTTAATAACTTGTAGGAGAAATTCGATATAATTTTTTAGCAAGTATCATATTACATTTACAAAGATTTTGTGATCAAGTATTAACCTATTTATAAATTATGTAAAAATTTTGCATTTTTTAATACTAGGAATGGGGAAATGAGATTTTGGTGGCAAAACGCTATCTGATGTAAAATAGTATCTCGGGATAAGGTTTTATGAGCACCTTATTCCGTGGCATATACACACGTAAAATACAGTGTTCACAATTTTGTGCAGCTTGCTATGCACTTTCTTTTATTTTCAATAATGCGGAGGTTCCTGTTTTCTTTATAATAACTTTCAAAATTAAAATAAAATAAACTTGTAATGTCTATATCCACGGGGATTAATATTCATATTTTTAAATTATAATAATTTTGGATGTAGGATAATGAACATCATGTATTCTTCCATGTATTCTTCCAACCTTTTTTCTTTACACTCGAGATAAGGAACCAAATACATCGTAATAAGGATTTTTACATCGCGAACAATGGATTTCAGCGGCTAAGCAGGTGTCTCCCACAGTTGGTGACGTTGTACCTAATGCATTACACGAAATGGCTAAGAATCGAATTTTTGTTCGTGAAGCACTCACTCCGCACAACAAAATGTTATTGTACAATGCAAAGAAAAATTTGCGTCCAACATTTGAATTTATATGGTGTAAAAATGGCAAAGTTTTTGCAAGGAAAACAAAGGCAAGTAAAGTGCATCTGATTAGATCGATGTTTGAAATTGTATCATTAACTAAATAAAGTGCCTACCTACCATTTTTAACTTGGTAGATCTTTGTTTATTCACTTAATTTACATCAATACTTAACGTATATATAATTAGTTGAAATACAATAATATTTACTAATACCTAATAGTGATGGATAATAATAATATTATGTACTCATCTGAAATAACTGAATACTTTGACTGTTTAAATTGTAATAATTTTTTCAAAAACCTTCCATATTGTCACATTAACCTTTATGTATACATATTAATATACGTTCCATGATCAAAATTACGCTAAATTGTTGCATCAAATAGAAATAAGTTTACATCCAATTGACGTGTAATAATATTGACCGAAGTAGCTATAGCACAGAACATTTGTCATTTGTATAATATTCCGGCTATAAAATGTACTCACAACTTGCAAAAATAGGAAAGGCGGAGGTATTATTGTTTATGTAAGAAACTATTTAAAATTCACGCAGTTAGACTATAGTTCACATACATTCGAATCGATGATAGGTTCTATTAAAACACCGTGTTATAAAGTAATCGCCTTGTGTGCTATCTATAGACCTCCTCCTATAATAAACAACTGTTTATAAATGAAATGACAATATTATTAAATAACTTACAGCACTTTGTTAATGTTGTAGTCGCTGGAGATGTGAACATAGACCTAAAATTATCATCAAATATTAGAGATACGTACTTAAACCTGCTGGCGGAGCAAGGACTGAAGTGTGGTATCACCGATTATACACGTATTGAAAAAAGATTAAGCTTAACTACACAATCTTGCATTGATCACATCTTTGTGCGATCCCACACAACAGATCCTTGCACGGCCGCGGTCGATACTGTACTGGCGGATCATCGCTTGACCGTGGTTGCATTACAGTATCCATGAGTCAAAAAACTTAACTATATCGCAAGTAAACAAATACCTATATACGACCCTGTAATATTGGACGAGGAATTATGTACTGCGGAATGGTCTCATATTGATGGTATGCAGTCACCGCAGCAAATATACACTTTTATCAAAGATATTTTTAGTAACGCATATTCAAGGGTAACGAGAACAATTAATAATAACCCAGAATTGTATCGACAGGCGCCATGGATTAATAAAAAAATAATTAATTTGAGTGATAAACGTGATGAGCTATTTAATAAATGGAAGAAAGACCAGAATAACATAGTATTAAGATTAGAATACAATAGGAAAAGAAATAAGGTAAACAAGGTAACTGAATATTACAGAAATTCTTATTATAAAAATAAAATAAATAAAAATTTTGCTAATTCAAGAAAATTATGGCAAATTTTAAATGATATCGCTGGTAGGATTGTAAAATCAATAGATGAAATATATTAAATGATTTAAATCATTAAATCTTTTACCAAAACGTATTGCAGACAATTTTGCGAATAATTTTGACTCTGCCGTGAAAGATATTTTGCCTAACTGCAACAAGAATATATTAAAATATGATCAAAACAATTTACCATAATGTAAATAATTGTAGTATGTACTTTAGGAAGGCAACAGATAGTGTATATAAATTAATCAATAAGTTAGTACTGATAAAGCCCCAGGTTTTGATTGCATTAGAATGAGAGATAGATATCAAGGGCATTGCCAATATAATTTCAGAACCCTTAGCTAAATTTATAAATACCTGTATTAAAACAGAGACATATCCAGATGAACTTAAGGTAGGATGTGTTAGACCAGTCCATAAAAAAGGTAAGTTTGATGACACAAGTAATTATAGACCAATTACTTTAACATCATCAATAGATAAAATAGCGGAAAAATATATCTGTAATCAAATACATGAGTTCTATCAAAAAAATAATATATTAAGCTCTAGCCAATTCGGTTTCCGGCCTGGTAAGAACACTGCAATGTTATTATCAGAATCCACAGATCAAGTTAATTCATGGATGAATCAGAAACTACATGTTCTAGCTCTATTTATTGATTTTTCTCGCGCCTTTGATACATTAGATCATAATAAGCTGATTAGAAGTTAGTACAGGTATTCGTGACCCTTTAAATTGGTGTAAAAACTATCTGACTAATAGAAGCTACCGTGTTAGGATTTGTGAATGCTACAGCACATCAGTTAAAGTAACCGAAGGCACAGCTCAAGGTTACGTACTTGGACCATTGCATTTTATAGCCTATGTCAATGACATGAATAAGATTTTTAGATATTGTACGAACTATCAATACGCTGATGATACGTGTATGCTTGTGGCTGCAAAGGATGTCAATGACGCCCTGCTTTTGTTACAGGATGATTTTGATTCATTAAATAAATGGTGCCATGACAGCGGTTTGATATTAAATTCTCAAAAGACGAAATTAGTCCATATACACTCGCCAAACTTAAAGTCTCATAGCATATTAAAAAATAAAATCATTGCGCATAATCATAACTGCCTTCACCAACCTCAACTTAAATGTAAGTGTTCCACGATTGAATTAGTTACATCGCATAAATATTTAGGCTTAATAGTAGACCATGAGTTCAATTGGCACGAGCATATAAAGCATGTATGTGATAAACCTAGAGCATTTTTGGCGAATATGTTTATAATTAGAAAGCGATTAAACTTTCGAGCCAAAACGATGCTTTATAACGCTCTTGCTGATTCAGTCATAACTTATGGGCTAAGCAGCTACGGACGAACAGACAAATCACACCTACAGAACATTTATCAACTACAGCTTAGGATTTTAAAAGATTGCACCTATAAAATTAAACTTCAGGCAAAACAAATGAAAACTTTATATTTAAACACTGCAATACTCAATATCCATGATAAAGTCCAATATCAATTGTTAAAAACAATTTTTAATTTAGGTATACAAATATACAGTCTCAAACAAAATTCAGACCTATAAAGTAACTCAAAAAATTAATAACAATACCATCCAAAATAAATATGGTGAGCGCAGCGCATACATAATACTCGCTTAATAAATGGTCTGGATAATAAATTTAGAAGTGAACTTAATGAAGTTCATAAAGTATAAATTAAAATGTTATTTCCTTAACAAATATTAGTTGTTATCCCCATTTTTGTAAATGTAGACGGAACGGCACGCAACACAAACCTGCGTGATTTTTCGCTGTGCCGCATAGCAATATTGTAACAATTTTTATTTGATTATTTCAAAAAAAAAAAGAATAAGGTGCCTCCGACTTCTTTTCATATTTCATTAATTTAGAATACAAATCAAGATCTAATAGTCAAACATATTGTCTATTTCAAGAGTAGAAACAATAATGGTTCAATAAAAATAGCTAAACCTTGAAAAGGGTACAATAAATGCTTAATTTTCGATCTCCATTCGAGTTTCAGTAAAAATACCGCGGAATTTGATGCCTTTACTTTACAAGTAATTTTTCCGGGTCTGGATGTTTGTCGTTGTGAAATTTATAATGTACGAGTACGCTGGCCCCATAGCTTCCATAGCTCGAGCGAACTATGGAGAAGGCTATGCTTGGGGTTTCTCTGCGCAATAGACTTAAAAACGTGGATATCCGCAGTAGAATTAGAGCAACCGACATAGTCCAATGGTTTAGTAAGTTGAAGTGGCAATGGGCCGGCCATATAGCTTCAAGAACCGACAACAGATGGAAAAGAAAATTTTTCGGGTGGTAACCTCGTACCGGTAGGTGAAGTGTAGGGCGTCCTCCCACTAGATGGAGTGATGACCTGGTAAGACATGCAGGAAGTCGATGGATTCAGGTGGCTCAGGACAGTGCCTTGTGGCATTGCTTGGAGGAGGCCTATGTTCAGTAGCGGACTTGTGAATAGCTGAAATGATGATGATACTCGCCCCACAATACAGAAGAAATTCTCAGTGTAGAGGTAACGTTTTTTAATAACTAAAATAATATTCCGTACTACCTGTATAAGTGTTTTACATGCTACATGACCTTTGACCTGTCCACGTATATAAGTATATTTATATTTTACTCATCTACACTGCAGTGGTTAGTGTTCGATTAAGCATTTATATACATTTTTTTCATAGAGAAATTGTTATTTTCTCGCAGAGGTACGTTCAACAACGGCGGTGCTCTGACCTAACCCACTTACTCACTTTCCTGCTTTTTGATTGCATTACATACGCTGAGTTATAAAACCTACTTTTTAATTAATAAAGCAAACTAAAGCGCATTTTTTTAAAGTACAAAATATATAGCAGGTATGCATAGGTACATATATGGATGTAAAGGAGGCGAGGAAGTTGTGTCAGGATCGTGCCAAATGGAAGTCCGAAGTCTCTGCCTACCCCTCTGGGTGACAGGCGTGAGCGTTAATGCGAATTATTTTATTGCAAGTGTTTATAATAAATAACGTTCCATTAGAGATTAGATAAAAATGTACAAAACAGGGGTCTCAAAACTTCTTAGCATAAGGCCACGCTGACTCCTCCACTGAGTCCCAATCATCCAAACTTATCTATCTCATCATCAGTAAGTAAGTACGTCGGACTTACTTAGTGTGATTATATGTAAAATAAATTTTAGGGCTCGTTTCTTGGATTTCAGTGCAGTTGCACACAATTAAAAGATTTTTTAAAACAGTTTTACGCCGATGTAGAAACATTTCGACTTAGAAACGATTGACTTAGAGATTAGCGATATTTAAAAAAAAGTATTTAAAGTCATCATTGGTGGAATGTCTAAGTCTTCCACTCAAACAGTTTAGTCAGCTGCATAAATCTCGTGGTTTTTTTTTCCGCTTTCTGTACTTCTTATCCGCATAAAAAACTATTGTCTAAAATGAAATAATTTAAAAATATTTCTTTATTTGTCTTTAAATATAATCGCCTGATTACCTATCATTTTGTACGATTTACTTTCTTACAATGTAGTCACAACGTAATAAATTATGGAGGGCCATACTTAAATTTAATAAAACAAATCCAAACTTTTAATTTTAACTATAATTTACACCATAATAATTCTAAAGAACAAAAAATGAGCTAACGATTCCACTCAATTATCATTAGAATTTCAAGGGAGAGGAAAATTTTGACGTGAATGCGGATGTGCCCGAGTAAAAAATCTCACATTTAATTTAATCTGAGTAACCATTCGGGAAAGCTTAGTAATATTATTTAATTACGTGATTTATAAGTTAATTAATTTAATAATTAATAGTTTTTACGTGGTAGAGCCACGCTGCAGCTATATTATGGTTGTAGTCCGAATGGGTCGGCTCGACTGGGGAAGGATACCCAGAATACTTTGTATCGTATGGTGAGTGTAAAGAATTTTATGTTATTTATTTTTTAAATATTCTGTTTATTTTTAATGTCGCAATATCTCTGAATGTGAGAGATAAAAAGACGAAAAGTTCAACATCGAAGTCTTTGTAGGGAAATTACTTTAAAAGCGGTGCAACGTTTTCAAGTTTGTATTTTCTGTTGCTTTGAACTTTATGGTATTTGCAGCGAACTCGGTGGTTATTTTAGCATAGAATTTTAGAATACATTTGATACCAAAAATTTTTGTTTTTCAACCACACGTTAAGATTCTTTTTGATATATTTACATTAGCACTTTTAGTAATGTTAATATTGAAGTGGTGATTTTATGATTTTACGACTGGGGTTGCAACATAGATATAACAAACAGCTATATTCGTCATCATTAACATTACAGTCCTTCATAAGTCGACTGATGTACATAGTCTTTTCAAAGGAATGACACTTGACACGATTCTAAGCCATCTGCATTCATTGACTTTATCCATGTCTAACCAGGCAGCGGGGGGCCGTCCTATACTTTGCTTCCCGGTACGAGACTGCTACTCAAGTACCTTAGAAGGGGAGATGGAAAGAAACATATTCCTGATAACAACTCAAATTGATGTAAGAAACTGCGGTTGCCAACTTTTGTTTGCCAATCGTAGCAACTATGGCGAATATCCCCCTTATAAGGGAGGTCCATGTTCAGCAGTGGGCTCTTGATATTAATGGGTGTAGTGGAATTCTATATGTGTACTTTTTTCATAACATTGCATTTGAAATCCTATGAAAACTTTTTACAATGAATATCCAACAAATCACAGTTGTTACAAACATGAGAGAGCATTCACGCCGATGTTTTGTGTGAACAAAGCGGTGTGTGTTTTGTTGTGATGGCAGTGTCAACGTCGTTATGTCTCGTCTGTAACACACTCGCACATTGTAGTTGCATATCAAGCCAGCAGCGGTATGATTTCCGTTTGAAAAATTATTCCGCCTTCTTTATCCATAGAGCTAGAATACTGATTCATTCTGAACTACATAATATTTCTTGTAATGCACAAGTTTGTGATTAAATGGACTGCAGTAGTCAGTTTAAAAGTCAAATTGCGAGGTCACTGAAATGAGAGATATATATATATATATATATATATATATATATATTCATTTCAGTGACGCATACATAAACACACACACACACACATACGCAGACACACATACACACACACATACACACACATACACGCACGCACACACGCACACACATTTACAACCCCTCACACTGATTCCATCACCACCGTAAACCACTACACTGGGAGTGACAGTCTCATCTGAGCGGTCAGCCACCGCAGTCTGTTTCACCAGAGGATGCCTTGTTTAGAGGCAAAACACGCTTTTATAACTTATATTCGAAATAAATGGTGGTTTTGCTTTTGATAAAGTCTCATATTTGGTAACTTTTAACTTAAATAAAACATTACCAAAGTAAACCGAAACTGTGTTTTGTATATTTATGTAAGTATTGGTTTTTAATTTCTATAATGTCTTTCACACATAGTTAATCATAAGAACTAATTTCTCAAGATTTTTGTCAGATTTTTTTTTATTTTCGTTAAAAATTCTGCTATATAAAAATATGTGAGACAACACAGCCGACGTATGCAATGTTGTAGGACGGCGCAGTACGCCACTCGGTCGGACGCTTATTATATTAATATACTTTGAGTAGAGCGCGCTGAGAGCCTTGTGATTGTGACACACTTGTGTGCTCACCTCACCTACATCAACATATCTCACGCTCTATATTTTGAAAAGCTTATTCTACTTAGAACATAATATTGAAATTAAAATATTCTAAAAAACCAAAATATATGTGAAGAGAGAAGAAACTTAAAGAATAATAGGGTTTATTTGCTTGGGAGTTAACAAGATGCAATATTTTTCAACAAAGCTAATCTACGAGTACATGCTAATAATTATAATAAAGGCTTAAAATAAAATAATGTGGTTTGAGCAGTTCCTTAATTGTCATAGTTTTCCATTCTTCCATATACTCTTTATTGTAATCAATGCTAATATACTTATACTTATACTAATATTATAAATGCGAAAGTGTGTTTGTTTGTTTGTTTGTTTGTTTGTTTGTTTGTTTATTTGTCCTTCTTTCACGTCGCAACAGAGCGTCGGCATGGCATGATTTTTTGTATGGGGATAGTTCGGTGGCTGTAGAATGACATAGGCTACATTTTTCCGCGGAAAAACATCTCATTCCTGTGGGAAAATCGAATATGTTGCACAAGTTTGCCCTTCTTTCACGTTGCAACAGAGCGTCGGCATGGTATGATTATTTCTATGGGGATAGTTCGGTGGCTGTAGAGTGACATAGGCTACTTTTTTCAGCGGAAAAACATATCATTCCCGTGGGAAAATCGAATATGTTGCAAAATTAAATTCAGCTAGGTGGCGCCACCGTGATTCTACAAGACGGACGACGGTACGATGGACGAACACAGAAGGTCAGAATATCTGGATTATTATGTCTTTTACCAAAATTAAGATAAAAATGTATGGATCTGTATTTTTCCACGGGACCGGAAGAGAGCGATAAAAACATAAAATTAACCAGCTGATTTTCTTCAAACGTTTTGGTGCATCGTAATTCACAGAATAGGCGATAACCTCGCAGTCGATATTAAGTAATCCGTTGATGCTCTGCCTACCCTGCAAGGGTTACAGGCGTGATTATAAGTATGGATCAGAAATACTATCACCACCTGTCACGCTTTCACCCTTACTATTACTTAACAATGGTAGAAACAGTTCTTAGTAAGCCTTATTAATAAGCCTTAGTAATATTTATTGAACGGAAATGAATACAGTTCTTATATGTGGTTATGAATGAATCGGTATTACAATAAGAAAAATTGTGCAAAATTATAAGAAAAATATTTTTGAGGTTCTTATTAACTAACGTATACATAGTTTAAATTGATTCCGCTAGATGTCGTTACTAGGTTTTTAAACGCGGTAACGAAATGTTTCCTGACATGTACTTAACTCCGCCGTTGAGCCCGCGTCAACTTATAGTGCATACGGTACCTATACGCTTAAATTGTTTCTATTTCGTAGCTTATTCGACTACCTGCTTCGATTTCGGTTGTTTGTTATTTGCTTTGTGATTTGGTTAAGGTTGAATGGATTTATATTGGCTTTCATTTTGATTTGTGTATTTTCTTGATCGTTTTTGTTGATTTGTTGGTATTCCTTTATACTTATTTAGACTCTGGCTTTGATTTTGGATTTTGTTTATTTAGAATCGTGATTTGTTTTCGTTGTTTTAGGTTGTTTAACAATATTTCAAAGGAATATTAATAGTATAGATAGTGTATACGGTACCTATACACTTATTTCTTTTCGTTGATTATATTTATATTGACTACTGCTCTCGATTTCGGTTTTCTGCGATTTGTTTTGTGATTTGGTTTAAGTTGATTCGATTTTTTTGGCTATCGTTTTCGGATTCGTGTTGTGTCTGAATTGGTTTTGTTGTTTTGATTTTAAAAATATTTAAAGGAATATTTATTCCTTTTAGATATTTTTGATTTGCTTTTAAAAATATTTAAAAGGAAATTTAATTCCTTTTAGGTATTTTAACGTTTTTTATAAATAGGTTTACTTCATAATGCTCAAACGTAAGTCCAGCCTTCAAGAGTATCTTCAAAGACAAGCGAAAGATTAGCTCGATCGCAGAATCTTAGAAGATGCTGAACTGAGAAGGCAAGAACAAGCAGAGTCAGGCAGCTTTTTAGAGCATCTGAGACACCTTCTCAAAGTCAGGAAAGGTGTCTTGAACAGGCAGAGCGTCAAGCTACTTTAAGAGCTACTGAAACACCTGCTCAAAGTCAGCGCGTCTTGAACAGGCAGAGCGTCAAGCTACTTTAAGAGCTACTGAAACACCTAATCAAAGTCAGCAAAGGCGTCTTGAACAGGCAGAGCGTCAATCTACTTTAAGAGCTACTGAAACACCTGCTCAACGTCAGCAAAGGCGTCTTGAACAGACAGAGCGTCAGGCTGCTTTAAGAGCTTCCGAAACACCTTCTCAAAGTCAGGAAAGGTGTCTTGAACAGGCAGAGCGTCAAGCTACTTTAAGAGCTACTGAAACACCTGCTCAAAGTCAGCAAAGGCGTCTTGAACAGGCAGAGCGTCAAGCTACTTTAAGAGCTACTGAAACACCTAATCAAAGTCAGCAAAGGCGTCTTGAACAGGCAGAGCGTCAATCTACTTTAAGAGCTACTGAAACACCTGCTCAAAGTCAGCAAAGGCTATTCGAACAAGCGGAACGTCAGGCCGCCTTAAGAGCCGCGGAAACACCTGATGAAACTCAACACAGACTCATTGAGCAAGCTGAACGTCAATCTACTATAAGGGCATCTGAAACACCAGAACAGACACAGGCGCGAAGAGATGCAAATGCACAGCTCCAAGCTGAACGTCGACAAAATTTTCAAAGAAACAATTGGTCGGTTTTAATGACGGCATTCAATTATGATCCGTTGATTGATTATAAAAATCACAGCTTAGTTGTTATCGGACTGATGGACAAGGCGTGTCGATTTTGCAGCGCTTTAAAATGGAAAGATGAGACCGCAGGCATGTACTGTTCCAATGACAAAGTGTCTCTTCCGTTACTTGGGGAACCAGAAGAACCCTTGAAAACTCTCTTTTTATATGATGCTAATGAGTCACGGCGCTTTTTAAACAGGATCCGGAACTATAACTCATGCTTTCAAATGACGTCCTTCGGAGTTGACCGGGAAATAAAAATGCCGGGAGTTTCGCCTACATTTACGGTGCAAAGGCAAATTTATCATAGAATAGGTTCACTTTTTCCAGCAGAAAACGAACAGCATAAATTTTTACAAGTATATTTTATGGGTGACGAAGAAATTGAGGTAGACCGTCGCTGCCAATTTATCCAGGGAGTTGAGAGAGACACAGTGTTCAAAATTCAAATATTCTTGCATGAACGTAACATTTTAGTCAAAACATTTAAAACTGCTTTAGAAAACCTACCTGAAGAGGATTATAAAGTCGTCATTCACGCAGATTGGACCCCTCGAGGAGAGCATGAAAGGCGCTACAATGCACCTTTGATAAACGAAATAGCAGCCGTAATTAGTGGTGATCAATTTTCTTCACGAGACATTGTCTTGCGAGCACGTGATGATACGTTGCAACGGTAGCCGATACACAAGTTTTATGACGCTCTGCAATACCCATTGATTTATTGCAAAGGACAAGAGGGTTATCATTTTCAAATTCCACCATTAACCGGTCACAAAGGAGCCTACTCCGAACAAGAAGTATATGTATGGATTTTTATGCGTATCATGTGATGTTGCGAGAAAATGATTTTAACCTCTTAGCCTGGTGTAGACAATTGTTTCATCAATTTTTGGTAGACATGTATGAAGGTAGAAAGTGAACGTCTCCGTTATATATCTTTAAATCAAAAAGCTGCGCGTTGAGAATTATATACATTTACAAGATGCAGTTTCTAGCGACGCCAATGTAAACCCCAGAGATTTAGGTAAAATGGTAATTCTGCCCTCATCATTCGTTAACAGTCCCTGCTACCTACATGAGTACACACAAGACGTCGCCTATGTACGAACTTACGGAAGACCTGATCTTTTGTTACTTTTACTTGCAATCCCACATGGAAAGAAATAACCGAGGAGCTAATGCCGGGCCAAAAGTACTGACAGACACGATTAAGTTGCTAGAGTATTTAGATTAAAAATACAAAAATTAATGTATGTAATTAACAAAGGGAAATTTTCGGAGAGGCAGTGCTTCATGTATTCAATTGAATGGCAAAAGAGGATTACCGCATGCACACATTCTAATATGGCTAAAGAGAAGTTGCGGCCCAGCCAAATAGACGACATAATAAGCGCTGAGATTCCGATCCTGAGCAAGATAAAGAATTGTATGATACCATCGTCCGAAATATGATTCACGGTCCATGGAGCACGAAATTCAATATCGCCATGTATGAAAGAAGGAAAATGTACAAAGAAATTCTAAACAGCTATTAAAAGAAACAGTGCACAATGACAATGGCTACCCTTTATACAGACGCAGAGCCCTGAAGATGGTGGCAGGAAAGTTACAATCAAATCTCGCTCTGGAGCGTCGAAACCTTAGATAACAGCTGGATTGTCCCGTATTCGCCCATTCTATGTAAAATGTTTAATGCCCACATTAATGTAGAAGCATGTAGCTTTGTCCGCGCAATCAAGTATATCTGTAAGTACATAAATAAAGGAAGCGACCAAACAATATTTAATCTCAGGAGTGAAGGTGAGGCAAATCCCGTTAATGATATACGTTATGTCAGCAGTAACGAGGCAGCGTGGCGTCTCCTTGGCTTTACACGAAAGGCACCCAACAGTTACTCACCTTGCTGTGCACTTAGAAAATGGAGAGCGTATATTTCACCGAAAGAAATTTCCAAGAAAGAATTGCATCACCGCCAAAACTACACTAACAGCCTTCTTTCAACTTTGTCAAACCGACCCTTTGCAAAACGTTGTTATATTCTGAAATCCCCGCTATTATACTTGGAACACATCTAGGAAGGAGTGGGAACGCCGTATTCAAGGCGCGCCTGTTGCAAATTGGCCCGGTGTAAAGTCATCAGATGCCATTGGTCGTGTGTATACCGTCCATGTAACTAATTTTGAATGTTTCTGTTTACGATTGCTGCTGCACCATGTTCGGGGTCCTACAGGATATAAAGACCTTAAAACTGTCAACGGTCAGGAATGAGCAACTTATAGAGAAGCATGAAGCTCTGCATCTTTTAGAAAACGATAATCACTGGATGAAACCATGGAGGAAGCTGTGCAGTACCAGTCACCAGCCAAAATTAGGGATCTTTATGCAACTCTCATATCATCTTGCGGGCTATCTAATGCACATAAATTGTGGGACAAATATAAAGAGTACATGGCGGAAGATATTTTATGAAGGTTACAGCAGACATCATGAACATGACATACAATGAACACATTTATAATGAAGCACTTGGAAAAATTGAAGATAAAGTAATGGCAATGGTAGGCAAAAATTAAGCGACTTTGGAATGATAAGCCCTCAGCGAACAACCGAAAATGAACTAAGTGATGAAATTATACGTGAAACAAACTACGATATACAGCTTTGCAGCAGCAAGTAGCCGAATTTGTACCCCGCTTGCTCCCGAACAAAAACGAGTTTTGACAAAGTATTAGAACAAATTGAATCTGAAATGGTGCACTTTTCTTTTAGATGCCCCTGGAGGAACTGGGAAGACATTTTGTTAAATTTATTATTAGCGCATGAAAGATTAAAACATTGCTGTGCTGTAGCTTCCTCCGGTAGCCGCCACGCTGCTAAGCGGGGTCGCACTGCACATTCTGTTTTAAAACTCCTAAATCTAGCCCAGGAAGAATCGCCGATCTGCAACTTTAGCAAAAATAGTGCACGAGGTATAATGCTACGACAATGCAAACTTTTAGAGTGGGACGAAAGTACAATGTCGCATAAAAAGCTGTAAAAGCACTAAATCGAACGCTCCAGGATTTTGCAGCAATACCGATGTAATGGGAGGAATGGTGGTTTTACTGGCTGGTACTTTCGCCAAACTTTACCTGTCATTCAAAAGGGCACACCTGCAGATGAAATTAAAGCATGCCTCAAGTCGTCTATTTTATGGAACAAGGTGACAAAATTCAGTTTAACTACGAATATGAGAGTGCATTTGTATAATGATATCAATGCTGGAAACTATGCTGACACACTATTAAAATTGGCGATGGGCGGTTGGAAACGGATGAGGGCTGCGTTAAATTGACGAGAGATTTTGTAATTTAGTACAGAGTCATTCCGAATTAATTGTGAGTTTATTCAGATTTAACGAACAACATGCATGAAGACAAATGGTTATGTGAAAGGGCGATTCTTGCAACACAAAAATGAGAGCAACAGAAAATAAATTCAGATATATTAAGCGAAGTAGCAGGAGAAATAACAGAGTATTTGTCAGTAGACACAGTTATGGACACAGAACAGAGCACTTCATATCCCGTAGAGTTTCTAAATTCTCTAGAGTTGTCAGTGTGCCCTCACATAAGCTTCAATTAAAATTAGGCGTCCCAGTCATGCTAATGCGAAATTTAGATGCTCCTCGGTTATAATGGACAAGGCTGCGTGTGACACATCTTGACGGAACATAATCGGTGCTACAATTTTGACAGGCGTAGGAAAAGGTGAAATGTTATTATACCACGGATCCCTATAATTCCCACAGATCTTCCTTTTCAATTCAATAGGTTGCAGTTCCTATTATGCTCAGTTTTGCAATGACAATTAATAAAGGCAAACGTTACAGGTAGCGGGGTCAACTTAGAAAAACCGTGCTTTCATGGTCAGCTGTATGTAGCATGTCTGTGTGTCAAATGCCCAGAATCTCCACATTCTTTCCCCGAATGGAAAACATATAACATTGTGTAAGTAGAGTCTTAATATAGTGTTCAGTTAGTTTTTTCCAAAATTCCACAATCAATTAATCAGAATTCCCACAGATCTTCCCTTCAATTCAAAATTTCCTATTTAGCTCAGTTTCTTTTCAATTCCAAATGCTGCACCTCTGACGGACCTATTAAGCTCAGTTTCCTTCAACTCAAAAGGCTGCATCTCTGACGGATCTTTATTTGGCTCAGTTTTAAATTCAGAAAACTGCATCTCTAAAGAATCAATTTTTAGCTCAGTTTTCAAAAGTCTGCATCCCTGACGGATAATTATGCTCAGTTTCTTTAATTAAAAAATATCCCATTTCCATTTGGAATTAACAGGCTATTTTCATGCTTTCCTATACGCTGCGTTTCAAAACATTTAAATAGGCTGACGAATCAATTTTGCTCAGTTTCCTTTTAATGGCTGCATCTCTGACAAATCTATAAAACTCAGTTTTCTTTCAATTCAAAAAGCAATGGATAGTTCATTTCCCAGTGACCATGCGGGCGAAGCCGCGGGTAACAGCTAGTTGGTAATACACGTTAAAATTGTACGATACCTACCCTAATTGATTTATTTATATTGAATTAATTTATATTCCAGTCATTTCAACGTTATTTTATTAATCGTTTTTAGGTACGAATAGTATGACCTTGTTTCTACTTTTGCGCATATATATCAGCGCCCAGATCGTCAAAATTCCTCCAATTTTCTGTGACGATTTTTGAATTATCTTCTTTGTCTGTGCTGCCCATTAACTACCACTCTTAACGTCTTCCTCTGTATCTGCAAATAAAAATAAATTAAAGTCCAGCGCTGATCATGGATCCCAACCGTTCTATGGAGGATTTGTCTTACCCGTCATGCATTTCTGGCGAATTGGTACTGGTACTGACCAGACGTCTTGCACCACGGAAGGGCTTGTGATTCTTTTAGCATTTCCTATAGTCGCCTTTTCTGCCCACAAAACGATATAAAGACTCTTATGCCGCCACAATACGGTTGCATGTGTTGATTACAATAAAATAACAAGAAACTTACAGTATGCTACAATAACATTTAGTATGTATTATTTATAATTTCCTAAGGACCTAAGCAGGAGAATGATCTAAGCACTATTCTCAATGACCTCAGTAGTGTCTCCCAACGGATAGGTCTTAAGACGAACCTGGTAGAAACAAGGATCATGTGTAACGTCCATATCACAGCTGTGACGGTAGAGAAGTCGATCGACGGATTTAACTTGGCTAGGCAGCATTCGGGAGATCACGAAACATCTTCTCGTCAGGTACAATATCTCAAAACAAGATTGTACAACCAGTGCGTGTTACCAAGTGATGACTTAAGGATCTGAGATGTGGTCCTTCACTGCTGGCCATATGATGAAGCTCAAGGTCAATACATAAGCGAGCTATGGAGCGAGCTACGCTCGGGGTTTCTCTGCGTGATAAACTTAGAAATAAGGATAGTAACCAGAGTAACCGACATAGCCCAACGGATCGGTTAACTTAAATGGTAATGGCCTGGCCATATAGCTCGAATAACCAACAACCGATGGGGAAGAGAGGTTCTCGAGTAGCAGCCTCGTACTGGTAGGTGAAGTGTAGGGCGGCCCCCCACTGGATTGAGTGACAACCTAGTAAGACATGCAATTCGATGGATGCAGGTGGCTCAGGATCATGCTTTGTGGCATACCTTGGGGGAGGCATATGTTCAGCAGAAGACTCGTGAAGGGCTGTAGGTAATAATCACGATGATGGTGATTTATAATTCATTATTATTGCTGTGTTGCTTAAATTAATTTCTAATGTTTCTTTTTATTTTATTTTGAGCATGCCATTGTATTTTAGCACGCTTGGAATTGATTAAGAGAGAATATAAAAGGGTTATTTAAGTTCGTTCTTTTTAGCCACTTTTATTGAGGTGATAACAATAAAGTGATAATTAATAAATAAATAAAAAAAACTTCACCTTAAAGGACTTTATGGTAACACCTAAATAAATAATTGTGTTAACTGTCAAAACCACAATAAACCACAACAAATAAAACGCACAGGGATTTCCCAATGACCATGATTACTAACTTATGAACTTAGCAGGTTGTTGCGGCGACTGTAAAGATTATATATTTATGTTTCGAATAAAGATAGGCTTCCAAAGTTATAAGATAAAAATTACAAAATTGACTTGAAAATTCAACGGCTCACTTGCGTAGTAGCTAAATTTGGACTATAATTCTGCAGGGCCATGTGTTCGAATACCGTACGCAGCAATTGTTGTATGCCCATTTGCTAATTATGCATATAAAACGTGTTCACGATACAAGAACAAATTCTAGTGGCGGGGTAGCCAATAACTAAAAATAAAAAAGCAAAAAATTTAGATTCACGCCGCTAACATTCTGAATCCGGGCTGCTACTGAGAAAACCAGTTGGGTTTTCTATCAATAAATTTCTTTCTGGATTTTCAGATTCTGGATTAGACCACGAGGAGGTCAGAGCATTGATTTTATTAGATGGTTTCTGTCTAATTTGATGTTAAAATTTTGCGTGCCTCGATGATCGCTGTCGGTACTCACTCTAGCGATTACAGAGACATCACTGAATAGTTGCCGTTTATTCGTCAGACATTAAGTCAATCTCTTTTTCGTAGGACCGACGGGGCTAATCCAAGTCCACTTTAGTTAGGTCGCTTTTCGAGGAAGAAATTCATTATATAGAGGCCTTCCTTCTTCATAAAGTCATCTACTTAATATTCCCTTTGGTTTCGGTCTCCAATCTCAAAGCTTCCCTTTCTCAGCACATCGTCTTATTTGTGCCTTGTTTTAAGTTAAAGTCTCCCATCAATATCGTGTAATGAGTTTTAGAGGAATGTATGCCTTTTCAGATATCCTCATACATTGCCCCCATCTATCCATCGGATTGTACCAAGATTGGTGCGTAATTCTTAGTTTAACAGTTTCCCGTCCGCGAAACAGACACAAAAGTTGAAATGTTGATATATGATTCATGGGATAGGGAAAGGCTGATACGCAGCCCTCGTTGACTCACTCCCAATGCTCACAACCATGTAACGAGAGACTTGTGGACGAGAATTCTGACACTTTTTCTCTCTTTTTTTTAAAATATTTTTATCGAAAACACATGCCAATCCCATCATATCTTATACTAATGAAACCATAATTATGAGTACTAAGTAAGAAAAAATATCCACTACCCAATATCGTACCGTGGGTGTAGTAAAAGGCGACAGAGGGAAACACAACGGCTGTTACATACTCGTCTACCAAGCGTGGCAAATATGGAAATATCACACTTATGATTTAATCTATGGGGATATCTATGTTCAGCTGTGAACTTTGAAAGGCTGTTATGAATTTAAAGTAGGAAACATTTTTATGTGTATGTCGCAGCCAACTAGACTTAATACATTTTTTACTAAACGGCGAAAATTATCCCCGATTAAGAATCAAAATGCAAATGCGTTGTCACCCATGAGGACATGAATGCCTCTTTTCCAGTAAAAAGGATCTCCGGTTCTCTACAATCAGCATACAAAATACAGCAGCATTTCACGCTGGTATTTTGTGAGCCTGGTCCGCTCTCGATCGAGCCGACTCATTCGTGCTAAAACCATAATATATCTGCAGCGTGGCTCTACCACGTACAGTAGAGGCGTTTCATTAAGTTCTCAGGGGTGACAAAACACCTGCAAATGTTGATCTTAATCATACATAGACATATGGACTATAACAGTCATATACTATCATAGATTATGTACCCGTTCGTCACTCTTAATTGTGTTAAAAATTCTTTTCCTTTTATCTTTAACCACTTTTTATGCAATCAGTGTTTCAAATAATCAAATTTGATTGCTCATCAATTCGTCGATAACGACGTAAAATGGTACAGAGTTGAGGGACGTTTTCTTCAATCTTTTCTATTAGATTTTTTATTATTTTGAATTTCATAGAAATATTACACCTTTATTAGACACTAGCCACCCGCTATGGTTTCGCTTGGATAGGATATTTTAATGTGACGTTAATTAGATTTATAATAACCAAAGACCATGTTTTTGACAATTTTTCGTTTCTTTTTTTTTTAAATCTTCAAGTTTTTCGGATAAAATAAAGTATATATCCTTCTTGGCATTGAAATTTGATTCTCAATCAAGAAAAAATTAAGATGTATATAGGCTTACAGCATCCACTTACCATCAGGCTGACTTTGTGCTCATTTGTCACCCTGATTCCATTAAAAGAGTCTCGTTACCAGTAAAACGGGTATGCGTCTTTTGCTATTCACGGTGCAAATCTCAGCGGGCAGCAGCTCTTTGCCGCTATTTTACGTTGGTATTCTGTGAGAGCGTGTTCCACTCCCAATCGACGGTGATCTCGGCTCATTCGTGCTCATGAAATAGCTTACACGTAGATAATTAAAAAATCTAGATTGTTTCGGCCTAGGAGTCCATCTGGGCATTTCCCCCCCCCCCTGAACGGGTTCCCGTCTTGTCATGGTAGGGGGGGCTTAGTAGCCGTGGCTTGGTCACCCGCGGTGAACAAAGACCAACCCCTTGGCTGGCCTGTGGTGTAGGGCCGGCCCGAGGTGACCACTCAAAGTGAGCTTGGCGAGCCCACTTCGGATCTGTGTCGGTAGGCTGCGGCAAGAGGGGTGCCCTCCTCTCTTACCGCAGCAGCCGAGGTGGAGTTGCGGTGGAAGAGGAGTGTCGGTATGGAGATGCGCCACTCGCCTTATGCTCCGCGACTCTGGCGGGGCCGCACCGTTGATGCGGTGGAGGTGGGGCCGCGGGGGGAGATGAGTGTCGGTATTGCGAGGCGCCGCTCTCCCTACCCTCTGTGGCCGAAACTTGGTTAGTGGCGGAACCAAAGACTAGATCCGCCGCTGGGGTCGGGAAAGCGGGTGCTACCGAGCGCTCGATTGTCCTATTAAAATCTATAATTTTAATAGGACAATCGAGCGCTCGGCTTTAAAATCTATAATTGTTTTATTAAAATCTATAATTTCCTTCATAAATCTCTGAACGAACGTGAACTCTTCTCTGAACTAGTTTACAAAGCCTACTTTGATGTTCTTATTTTTTAGTTTGTAGATTATTGACCGTGTAGTTGCGGTGGTAAAAGGTGACGTGACAGAGGGAAACAAACTAAGAGATGGGCCAAACCAAGTTTTTATATATTACATTTTTACGAAAAAAAAACCTTTGTCCTGGGAAGAACCAGCAAGAATCCCAGCGGTACTTTTTTTTAAATAATAGCTTACAATCTATGTATGTAAATGTATGTTACACAATTAAAAACACAAAACAAATTAGAAATAGCTTTATAGCGATCACCTCATACCCAGGGGTTATTATCATCCATAAATTCCTTAATATTATAATAACCCTTTTTATACAAACTTAGTTTAATAAAGTTCTTAGTTAGTTTAAAGGTCAAATTTTGTATATTTTCTGGGATTTTGTTGTAAAAGCGTATACATCGCACCAAGAATGAATTACTGACTCGGTGGAGTCGAGTAACTGGTACTACTAGCTTGTGTTTGTTCCTAGTATTTACAGAATAAATATCACTTATTTTTATAAAACTACTTTTATTTTTGTGTACCTACATTAAATTTTCATATATTATGTATTGAGAGGCTAAAGTTAATATATTAATTTCCTTAAATTTTTGTCGCAGCATAAATTGCTCCTATGGCCCTCTTCTGTAAAATAAATATAATTTCAGTGTCAGCCGCGTGTCCCCATAGCAAAATACCATACGACATTATGCTGTTTCAACACTGGTAATATTTCTAATCTTTTTTACAGCATATGCTGCAGAACTAAATCTGCTTGCTAGTTTTGATATATGGGGGCTCCATTGAAGCTTCGTGTCTAGTTTCCAAGACAAATTGTACTTAGCGTTATGTCTATATTCGTTGGTCTGTGATTTAGTCATCATTAAATTATTACGTAATATCTACTTACAACTATCTTAAGAGGATTGACATAATAAAATAGAGAAGTTTGTACAATCAAATCTATTACCGTTACAGCCTATAAAAGTCCACTGCTGAACATAGGCCTCCCCGATATATTGTCAGATAGAGGTAATTTTTCCGCAATTGCCACACTTGGCAGGCGGGTTGGCAGCCGCAGTATTTTATTATTTTGAGTTGTTAATAGGAAGGTACTGCTGCCCATCTCCTGTTTTAGTTTCCCTTTGTCACTTCTACATCCACGGGACGCGAAAGAGGTAGGTTTGGATACAACAATTCAATTCATTCACAGTCCACCAAGCCGTGGTAGCTCGGATGGTTAGCGCTCGCTGTAAGTTTCACAGTACGCGAGCAACCCGGGTTCGATCCCCGCCGGTACCAATGAAATTGTTAATTGCAATTTTAAGTGCTGATTTACCACGTGCTCGGCGGTGAAGGAAACCTGAGGAAACCTGCATGTCTGAGAAATCAAAAAAAAATATTTCGTAGACATGTGAAGTTCGCCAACACGCATTGGGACAGCGCGGCGGACATTTCCTTGCCCTAAAACCCTCTCAGAAATGAGAGGAGGCCTGTGCCCAGCAGTGGGACGTATATAGGCTGTAACTTTACTTTAAAGTCCACCAAATGGTAAGTTGCTACGGCAGTCCATGGACACTTGCAGTAAATTTAAACAAAGAAAGCTGCTAATGCGTTGTCATTAAGAACATTGTGGCTATGATGGAAGGCATAACAGAGATTATACTTCGTTGCTGCATCCTAGGAGATTTAATAAACTATGTAGTCCGCCTTCTGTGGTACTGCATCATCACACGATTTTAGATATTATTTTTACAAAAAAATGAAAAAAATAAATAAAAGATTGTCCATTGACTTTGTAAGCCACTGTCAGCCTAGCGGCCTGGCTGGCGTTTCCATCATTCGTTTTCTGTGTGTTGCATCATCCGCGTGTGCCCTGCAAGTAATTTTTTGGTTTAATTTTTGTTAAAATGGGAAAAGAACAAGTGAGAAGACTGATGATGAAATTAGAATCAAAATAAGACGTTTGAAAAGGAGTCTCGACGAAAACCGCCCGAGGATTCCCACAATACAGGTTAATTTTGAAACCTTTTAAATGATAATTAACGTTATTATCCTTATTTATAGTTGCTGTAACAAGTGATATAAAGATAATCTTTAAATATTCAATTTGCCAAGAAAATTGTACATTAATAAAGTTAATGGGGGATTTTAATTTAAGTACCCACATATTAATTATTAAATTTCAAGTCACTTTATTTTCAGTGGTGGCACGTGATGTCATCCGAAATAATTTACTTACTTTCTTAATGGTTACACGTGATGTTACCCAGAAAGTGAGGAGCTAATAATCGGGATGGTTCTATTGTTATTGTATGAAGTATTTATACTATTATTTCCTCAGTGGTGGCACGTGATGTCGCCCGGAAATATAAAACTTACTTTCTTAATGTGGTGACACGTGATGTTATCCAGAAAGTAAATATTAAGCTGATTCAACCTTGTTTTATTAGATCCCGAATATAACTCTTGCGACGAGTTTGAAGAAATTGAGTTCGACGCGTACGATTACGGCGGTGGCAGGGATATCAGTGAGGAAGAAGCCACATCTGAGCGCCGCTGGCCAATTTTTCGGTGATTGAAATGCCCACGCCAGCACCCCTCGTTGAAGCTGAAACTATTATTCCGAAAGTCTTCAGATGGGGCCAGTGTTCATTTACCATCACAAGATGAGGAAAATATGCTCCCCCCAGAAATCTTGGCAGCTCTTGGGGAAGCAAAAAAGTCTGAAGAAGTTTTTGGGCGGAAGATCCCTACGGAAGTCTCTGAACGTTGGGGAAAAATCCTAATAGAAGGGTTGACGAAAGAACAGAAGGAAAACTTGCTTACTAAAACACTGATCCCCGAAAATTTTCAACTCGCTAAAGCGCCAAGATTGAACGCCGAGGTTGTGTCAGTAATTAATGAATCAACAAAAAATCGTGACAGGCGTTTAGAAAAGATGCAAAACCAACTAGGTTGCGGTATTGCAGGTTTAGCACATTTAACTTCAGAGTTAATAAGCAAAGAAATGAGCAAGTACGAAATAATTAAACAAATATCCGAAATAAATCAAATTCTACCAGACCTTCACCACGAGGAAACAATGAATCGTAGACGATTAATTATCCCCCAATGTTAGACAAAAGCTTTATTAATGTAATTCAAGGCATCAAACGGGAAAAATTTCTCTTTGGTGACAATTTAAGCGAAAATATCAAAACTACCAAGTCAATAGAAAAATCTAGGCCTGCAGATCAAAAAAATCACAATTGTCTGCTCCTAGAAAACCCATGATCACAGGTGTACAGGGACTTAAAAGCGCCCCCCCGCCGACCGAGCGGGCAGGGATCGGCGCGTGCAGCCCAGGTGCAGACTCGGTACTACCCTCCGCCTCAGCAGCCTGCCGCCCGCAGGCAACCGCCAGCAGTACGGCGCCCACCACCACCACCACCGCCGAGCAACCGGCAGCAGAACTATCGCAGCCGCCGCTAAAGGTACTACCACACGCTGGTCGTATTCAATACTTTTTACACAATTGGTTAGACGTAACAAAGGATCCCCAAATATTGAACATAGTAAAGGGCTATTCTTTAATATTCACTCGAACCCCTACCCAACTCGTAGAGCCTGGTAATCCTACTGGTTCTGTGACCGCAATGTTGAAATTAATCAAGCAACTTAAACGCTTAGGATCAATTGTGCCATGTAACGATTGTGATGATCAATTTATATCTCCGATATTTCATATTCCTAAAAGTAACGTCATCATAGATTTATTCTTAATTTGAAGTCCCTTAATAAATTTATAGTGCAAAATCATTTTAAAATGGAAGACATACGCACAGCTTCTAAATTATTATCTAAAGATTCATTTATGGCAACAATGGATTTTAAAACATTTTTGATTCCGTCCATAAATCCTCTAGAAAGTACTTACGATTTCGTTTTAATAATAATTTGTATGAATTTACTTGTCTCCCGTTCGGCTTGTGTACAGCTCCGTTCATTTTTACGAAATTGATGAGGTCGGTTTTGACAGTCTTACGCCGTAAAGGCCATAATTGAGTAGCGTATTTAGATGACCTCTGGATCACGGCAGACGACTATAACTCGTGTTTAAATTCAATATCAGAAGTTATTCATTTTCTAGAGCAATTAGGTTTTGTGATAAATTATGATAAAAGTGTTCTTATACCTAGTAAGATATGTAACTTTCTTGGGTTTTTATTGAATTCACATCATATGACCTTAGAATTATCATCTGAAAAGCGTAAAATTTATGAAATGATTAAGAATATCTCTTATAAATCGGAAGTTAAGATAAGAGATTTTGCTCAATTTATAGGTACTATAACAGCTGCATGTCCAGCCGTAGCTTATAGCTGGATGTATACTAAGCGCTTTGAGAGGGAAAAATATCTTGCTCTTAAGACAAAGATTATGAAGCAAAATGAAAGTCAACACCTTGTTAAAGAGATTTTTATGGTGGGAAACAAAATAAATTATGCAAACAATCCTATTAGAACAGGTCATTTTCAACTAGAAATTTTCTCCGATGCCTCTTACAGGGTGGGGAATATTCTGCAACGGAGAAACTGTAAACAGTATTGGTCAAAAAGAAAAGGAAAATCATATTAACTATTTAGAACTTATAGCAGCCTTCATGGAACTAAAGTGCTTTTGTAAAACATTACCAAATCTGATGTTTTGTTAGAATTGATAACACCACTGCTATATCTTACATTAACAGGATGGGTGGAATACAGTATTCACACTTAAACGATGTAACTCGAGAGATATGGCAGTGGTGCGAACAGCTTTTCATATTTGCGTCATATATAAAATCACGGGACAATATTGAAGCTGATAAAGCCTCTAGGTATTCGAATATTGATACGGGTGGTTGCACAATTCGTATTTCCGAAATAGTGATGGAGCTTGGTCAGCCAGAAATAGATCTATTTGCCTCTAGAATTAATAAAAAGTGCTTAAAATTCGTATCGTGGAAACGAGATCCAGATGCCTTTAACATTGACGCATTTACCTTGAAATGGGATAATTACTTTTTCTACGCCTTTCCCCCATTTTCAATGATACTGAAAGCATTAGAAAATTTATTGATATGATAAGCACCGGCATATTAATAGCACCTTATTGGCCAAGCCAACCTTGGTTCCCGCTATATATGTCTTTGACCACTTCTAAGCTATTATATTTTGGTCCTGATAAAAACATCTTATTCTCTCCTTCCAGGACTGTTCATCCTTTGTGGCCCAGCCTTACCCTGGTGTGCGCAACGTTATCTGGGAAGCGTTTGCCAGACAGTCATTAGATAATGATACTATTGACATAATGATTCAGTCGGTATCCAATAACACAATGCAGCAATATAATACAGTGTACAAATTATGGTTTTCCTTTTGTAAAGACAATAACTTAGATTTTTTTAATGTTTCAGTACATATATTTATAAGATTTCTTACAAAATATTTTAAAATTGGTGCTAAATATAACACGTTAAATTCTTTTCGATCGGCTTAGTCACTTATATTAGGCACAAAAACTTGCGTGAATGATATTGTCAGAAGATTTTTAAAAGATGTTTTCAGAACAAGACCTAATTTACCCAAATATCAAAATTCATGGGATCCAAATCTAGTTTTATCCTACCTTTCTAAGAAAAGCCCTAGAGTCACTATCTCTAGAAATAATTACTAAGAAACTGCTCGCGTTGTCAACTGGACAACGTGTTCAGACGATTGACACTAATCAAAATTAATAATATATCATTCAATAAAAATAGTGTTCATTATTACAGATGAACTTGTTAAAACGTCTGCAATAGGACGAATCCGGAAATAATTCCATGTTACAAAGAACAACAGAAATTTGCCCAGTGAAAGCTCTTTCTGATTATATGACTAGAACAAGAGACCTACAGAAATGAATCAGGTTCAGATAGGTTGATCTTGACTATTAAAAAACCTACCAGAAATGCCAGTGCCCAATCTTTAAGCCGCTGGATTAAACAAATCCTTAAGGATAGCGGCATTGATGTTAGCGCTTATTCTTCACACAGTACGCGGCATGCATCGACATCGGCAGCGAAGCGCGCCGGTGTCTCCATAGATGTCATAAAACGTACAGCTGGCTGGTCCGACTCTTCTCTTTGCTTCGCTAAGTTCTATAACTTACCGTTAAAAGATAACCAACAAGATAGAGCTTTTGCTGATGCAGTATTTAATAGTGATGAATGATTTAGTCCTAAGTGCAATTATATTTAAAAATGTTAATTAGTTTTCCACAAGATATGTGATTCTTGTTGCATTGTTGAATTAAATATACTCGTGATCCTTTTCCATAGTTTTTATTTTTATTTGTTCACTCTGTAATTAAGCACTAAACATCTACATAGTTTATTAAATCTCCTAGGATGCAGCAACGAAGTATAATTTATGGTTAATGGAACTTACCTTAAGTGAACTTCAACCAAAATTATACGAGTTGCTGCACCCGTAAATTAGAATAACCCCATTTATAATTAATTGCAGAGTGACAAATTCGGTTTTACTCTGAAAAGATGATGGAAACGCCCGGCCAGGTCGCTAGGCTGACAGTGGCTTACAAAAGTCAATGGACAATCTTTTTATTATTTATTTTTTTCATTTTTTTGTAAAAATAATATCTAAAATCGTGTGATGATGCAGTACCACAGAAGGCGGACTACATAGTTTATTAAATCTCTACGGATGCAGCAACTTGTATAATTTTGGTTGAAGTTACCTTAAGGTAAGTTCCATTAACCATAAATTATACTTCTATTATTTACGAGATTATACTGGCTTAATATACGCTTCAGACAGGTAAACAGCAGTGCCAAAATTCAGCTAAGAGGGTGGCCTTCCCAGAATGACTCCTTGTTAGAAAAGGAGTCTCACCACTTTGTGAATCGGTACAACTGAAATCTTTTGCTGACCTGACTTGATGGCGCAGCTCTCAAGTCAAATTGTAAAGTTGACAGTCGAGCGACGTCGCTTTAAATGCGGCACCAGTTGTTTAATATTTGAAGTAGTCATAAATCACAATAGCGGGGAGGCATTAAAGACGAATTGAACGAGCGCCTTTAAATAAAAGTTTATACTTAAACTTCAAGTTTATTCGCAAATAGCCAGTAATATTGTCGCATTTTTCGAAAGGTCAAAGTCTCTGGTTTTGAAATTGTTGTTGTTGATGATGATGATAAGTAGATAAGAGGTCTTAGTACGTTATTGATGGTATAGAATTTTTATAAAAAATATTTGGTACAATATTGCAATGATGTAAACTAACTTTCATGAAATATTTGCCGCAATATTGCAATGCTATTAATACTACTACCGTTTACCATTCCAATTAAGTTTTAACTTGTGCTAGGAATGGAACACGACAAAACTAGAAAAGGGGATTAATAGAATCAGGCGTTATTTAGCTGAAATTCATTATATTAAAGATGTGAAAATGTTATTAGCTAAGACCCGCGTAGTAAAATAAAATGATATGTCACACAAACATGTGAAAATACATCATTTTATTTTAATATCTTTTATCGAATGGGGATTTAAAACCAAAATTGTTACCAGGAGTATATGTTCAACAATTACGCGGAATATTCCGCCTTGCAAGAACCATACTGTGGATTTACCGTCGCCAGCGATTTTCTGGACCGATCGACTGAAGGTTCCAACCTTCGAGAAAAGAGCCTACTTCCTTCTTAAAAGCCGGCAACGGACTTGAAATTCCCTTGGTGTTGCAGATGTTCATGGCTGACGGTGATTACTTACCATCAGGTGAGCCTAACGCTCGTTTGCATCTACTTCCAAAAATAAAATTGACCCTTCAGACTAAACAATGTTTACCGATTTTCTCTTATTTTATCATAGAGTTTTTACGTGGTAGATCCATGCTGCAGCTTTATAATGGTTGTAGCACTAATGGGTCGGCTCGACCGGGGAACGACCATGCTCGGACAGTATAGCATTGTAAAATAGCTACTTTATGCTGCTGTGTTTCGTATGGTGACTGTAGAAACGGTGACCCTTTTGCTGAAATAGGCATTTCATCTTAGTCATCAGGTGGACTGTTTGCTCGTTTCGCACCCTTTTTCTATTAAAAAAAAAAACAGCGACGAGCGGCAGATTCAAAAGGGCGAGACTATTTATTTTATTAAGCTGAAGTGACAAACGATATTGTGGTCGACGTGATGGTAAGAGCCTCAGAAGTCCATGGACGCCTGCAGCCATCATCAAACAAGGAACTACTGCCCTGATGATACGGAAGAAGGCTAAGTCACAAAAGTATGTTTCGAGAAAAATTTAAAAGCGCGAAATTGGTTTTCTTGATAGATATCACTTCGAAAAATGTTTTAACTATGTATGTTAAATAACATTACGAATCTTTCATACATATTTTTGACTGAGGAAAGGATGAATGAGGAAAGAGTGACAAAGCAAATTTATGTGGCAGAGGTGAACGGAGTGAAGAAGGGCCTGGGCAATTTATCGACCAAATTGGCGATATATTGAAAATGGGCCAAATTAAGAGTACCCTTAACCGACAGGCGTGTATGCGTAGGTATATGGATGTGGAGGAGAGAGAAATATGTCAGGATCGTGCCAAATGGAAGTCCATAATCTCTGCCTACCCTCTGGGTGACAGGCGTAAGTGTTTATGTTATGTTTATTTATTTTGACTGAAATTATTGGCATACTGTTCTGTCAAATATAAAAATGTAGTTAACGTAAGTATTGAATCATTATATCTGAATATTTTATAACAATATAAAAGGCAGTTAAGTATACCTTAACTGCTTTTTAGTGTAACACTGAAAATAATCATACACAAAAATACGGCTTGAGTTATTGAGCATTATATTCAGAGCGTTTGTAAGATACTGCTGATATTGCTGCATCTATATGATTAATTTCTAATGATACGACTTGTTTTGACTAACTGCCTTATGGTCAGTGCTAATAAAACAATGTTTTTTTTTAAATTATTATTCCTAATATAGCACTAGCTCCTATTACTTGCACGAATACAATTATCATTACCTTATTAGCAAAATCTATCGTGTCAATATAACACCTCTAAGATTTCTTCTATTTATGGCCAGGTATTCCAACATGTGTAGGAATCAAATTAAAAAGTGTGCGAAGCTGAGCTTATGCTATTGTTTTATTATTGTTTTTATTCTCTTAGCGAGTGCACGTTGATTACAATGTTCGTCAAATATCTATATTGGTGAGTTTAATCGTTTTTACTATTCAGAAATTCAGTCGTGATTAACTTTTGTTTTTTTTTGACTTCATACTTGTTTTGTTTATTGCAGATCATGGCCAA
>JAGSMP010001765.1:0-97010 GCA_029286625.1 Parnassius orleans
TTATATTCAGAGCGTTTGTAAGATACTGCTGATATTGCTGCATCTATATGATTAATTTCTAATGATACGACTTGTTTTGACTAACTGCCTTATGGTCAGTGCTAATAAAACAATGTTTTTTTTTAAATTATTATTCCTAATATAGCACTAGCTCCTATTACTTGCACGAATACAATTATCATTACCTTATTAGCAAAATCTATCGTGTCAATATAACACCTCTAAGATTTCTTCTATTTATGGCCAGGTATTCCAACATGTGTAGGAATCAAATTAAAAAGTGTGCGAAGCTGAGCTTATGCTATTGTTTTATTATTGTTTTTATTCTCTTAGCGAGTGCACGTTGATTACAATGTTCGTCAAATATCTATATTGGTGAGTTTAATCGTTTTTACTATTCAGAAATTCAGTCGTGATTAACTTTTGTTTTTTTTTGACTTCATACTTGTTTTGTTTATTGCAGATCATGGCCAACACTGAGGAAAACATTGATTCTAATCCTATCACTAATCTGTATTAATATGCTCAGGATGTGGATAAACTTATACTAAATTATTACAACCAAGAGGAGCGGCTTCATGATTTACCAGCAAATAGAATAAAATAGCTATTCTCGAGTGGCAGCCTCGTACCGGCAGGCGAAGTGTAGGGCGTCCCCCCACTAGATGGAGTGACGACCTGGTAAGACATGCAGGAAGTCAACGGATGCAGGTGGCTCGGGACCGTGCTTTGTGGCATTCCGTGGGGGAGGCCTATGTTCAGCAGTGGACTTGTGAAGAGCTGTAATGAATGAATGAAAAAGAATAGCTATAAATAAAGAGCAGCAATCGAAATGAAAGAAATATTCCAGGAAGAGAAGCCGTTCTCAAGAATCATCATCATCATCATAAAACGAGGCTGTCGTCTAATTAAAATCAACATTTACGAACTTAATGAGCAAAAACAAAATGTCATCAACGATCTTAGTGCTAATATAAGTGTTCAATATGTCGTGGATTCAATGTATGATGAAGTGTTAGATGCTACAAATTGTCTTATAAAAAAAATAGGTGAAAAATTATGTGAGAACTAGTAATTTAAGTAATGTAGCTTGTAAAATATAATAAAAGTTATTGTACATTGAATTTTATTGTTGTTTCATTATGTATCATCATCATTATTTAATAGTGTAGTGCGAAAAAAGAGAAAGACATTTATTGTTCCAACGAATATATTTATTAAAACTAAATATAAAGTTATAAACATGATAATACATGTAACTTAAGCTATACATTTATCTCGTACTTACTTATACAGTACATAGTAGTAGCATTACATAGTTTTACATTCAAATTTATTAAAATACAGTTTCATAGTGTCCCCATGGTAACGTATTGTAGCCATCTGCCATAATTTGTCTTTTGTCATCATCTCTATTAAGTACAAGTTTATCAACTTTTTGAGTAAATATTTGATGATTCTTTGATCTAATTATACACATACTCTTTCTAAAGTTTTCATTAGACCATAACGTTCGTTTATATTTTTCAATATTAAGGTTTTTAGTAACAGACTTTTTAATACTCTTAGCTTTTTTATTGAGGTTGTTTTGGAATCTATACAATATAATTTCGCTCTTAATCCAACAAATTCAGTTATTATATCACCACCCATTTCGTCTTTGAAAAACCCTGGAAGTTTACAATTTACTTTAGGTATATCATACATTAAGGTTTTTGAAATTACTTGTATCAAAATATTTTATATTTTTTTTCATGTCTTCATGAAAATTATCTGTATTTATTAGATACAACAGACTATCAGTATCAGTATAACAGAGTTGCAGTGAATTTTTATACAGGCGTTTCATTATAGAGTAATGAAAATGGTACAAATGACTCTTAGCTAAATCCAAAATTGAAAACCCAATGTAAATTGGGCGATCAAGGATAACTTTTGCTAGTTCTAACTGGATTGCTACTAACGAATCTGAAATTATCGACAAATTTTTAAAATTAGGAGCGCTGACATATTTTTCAGCTCCACAAAGTTTATTAGTCTTATTGGATGTATCTTGTAAACGAAAACATCGACTTGTTTTCGTTTATTCTCTATTGTCTTTCCAAAAAAATAATTGTTTTGTTTTTTAAAAAAATCTCTTTCAAAGTCTGAAGTCGCGTTTTTGTATTTAATAAAATATATGGCGCTTAAAAATGCATTTTGACTAAATGACAATATTCTATAAACTTTGAGCAAAATGAGACTATGACGTAAACATTCTTTTAAATGCAGATAATGAATAACATATTTACATTTATCGTACAAACTGGCTATTAATTTTTCATGTTTGCTTCCTGGTGGAGCAAACTTCTCTACTGCAAATGGTAAATCTGAATTATCATCATGTATTTCAATTGGATAGTGCAAGTCTACTTCAAGAATATATCCAATATCACTATCATCAGGAACACTCATTACATCAAATTGATTTATTTCTTTTTCACTTAGAAATTTAAAGTCCCCCGTTGGTAACTTTTGCATCATAGCAAAACCTTACCATAAATTTACACAATCAAGATGAACTAAAAAATGACCTACGTTGAATGAATACAGACGAATATGTAAACGCGTCGTACTCGTACACAAATAACTCGGCGAGTTGCTCGTGCCGATAATTAAACGTTGCATCAGTTACTATATTCTTTGCCCCTAGATTATTATATATCAGAGGGAGTTTTGGCGGGAACTTGACCGGCGGCGGATTGCTGAATAATGGTTTGAAGTAGATTTTGATATGTAAAAGTGGTGCGATTTTGTGTATTACATGTCTGCACATGTGAACTATTAGTGGAAACAAGTGCTCCGATGGTGATGTGAATCTCAAGATAAGGTGTCTGTCTGCTTAGGCGCCTTGAGATACTATCGCCAACTGTCTGCCGGCTCACATTGCCGTCAAAATCTTCCAAAAAGTACGCAATATGACGCATCAACATATTGTGAAGCAGTGTTTTAGGAAGGATAATTATAAATTGTAACTTCAAGCTCAGAAGGACTAGAACCCAGAGCCGTAAAGCCAGTTATAAAAAAAAAGCATTTTAAATTTAATCTATACATCGCATAGTCATTAATCATCTGTCAAAATGGGCGACTGCAGCGCCAAAACGCGTAGTTGGGAAACTTGACTAGCTTGCTTTAACCTATATATAATAAAGTATATTAAAAGTACTCTGTGATTACAGTACAGTTCATTTGAACATAGTGAATGTTCGGAATGCCAAATCTAGTGCGTAGTACATATATATCGATGCCGGTCAAAGAGAGCTCCGGTTTATTTATGAAAAATTGAATTCAATTCGACAATTATATTTAGGGTTTTATATGTTCTGTGATTATATTAAAGCTCTAAGAAACAAGAATGGCCTTTAGTGAAGTTTGTAGAATTTGTTTATGCGTTAATGTACGCATGTTTGTACTAAAGACAACTAGTCTCCGAAATTTGTACAAAACATTGACGAACAGTTTTGTAAGTTTGTTAATATTTTTTAATATTACAAATTAAAGTTGCGGTAATTTGTTGTAAATGTGTACGTAATGTGAAATACATTATAACTTGCCTGATATAAAATGCGATAGATCTGGGCTAGGCTAAGGTGCAGCGTTAAATATAGTGCAATCAGACAAATGCAATCAGAACCTGAAAAACAACAATTAGCCTGAAATCCTACTACATACAGATGAGACACCGAGGCGTAGTTGTTTGCAACACGCGTTAGAGCCCGCGGGCTCAAACTTACTGAGTCTGTCATAAAAAGGTACCTTGTGCCTCCTTCCACGCGACCCGCACTGTTACGTAGATATTTTCGCGGTGTCTGTTCTAGTACATATTACTGAGTATTATTGCGATTTTCTGTCAAGAAATTAACATCACACCCTGGTTTGGTCTTTCGCCCACTTAAAGCAGTTCTATCGGACTATTAAAGTGGGAAATTAGAGTACACATGTGCTTACATACACAGAAATTCTCTCACTCTCATATTTCTCATATTCCTATCAGGCAGAAATCAGAGAAAGGAATAATGTGCACATGTGCTTGCTTATACACACATGCAATATAATCCCGTCCTGCGCTGATGAATAGTCTCCATTGTGACCGAAATTCTGTCTGTAGGACATTATTATCATTATTTTATATGTGGTGGAGCCATGCTGCAGCTATATTATGGTTGTATCACAGGTTGGTCAGCTCTACCAGGTTGGTACCATGTTCGTTCAGAATACCAGCATAAAATAGCAGCTTAATGCTGCTCTGATTTGTATGGCGAGTGTAGAGAACCAGATATCCATTTAATTGAGGCAAGGTGTTCCCTCTTGGTCCTCAGGGAAACAACTGATATAAGCCTGTATCCTGGTTTCAGATCTGTAGTTGTTCTATTTTATTAGTTTATCCAATATGTTATTAAATTGGTTTATGGTTTGTGCTGATATCACTTTTGCTGGTAACAACAATCCATACTTCAACCACTCTAGCTAAAATAGGTGAGTTATTAGGTGACATGGCTTTAGTCAATTTTGAAGTGATGCCTTTAAGATGTGTTTTGTTTGAGTACTAGAATAATAGTTTGTCAATATTTTTTAAATCATAGTGTTTATATATTATTTTATGTTTCAATCAGGTGTCCTCATTCTCTGTGATCTTTCAGAGTTATAAGTTTAAGTGTTTTTAGACTTTCCTCATATAGTATGTTTTCAATACTCTAGAAAGTAGAAACTTTTGAATATGTGTCGAAGCTTCTCCAGCAACTCAATATAATTTGAAATGCATATTTCAAAATAGGTTGAAAATATGTTATATATATTTTTAGTATCATTTCTGGTATTATTATTTGCCATAGTTGCCACGCTAAGCAGGCTGGTTGGCAACTGCAGTTTTTTTATTAATCTGACCTGTTTTGAGGATAATGCTGCTGCCCATATCCTTATGAGATAAAATAATCTAATTGTCAGATGACCAAACCTACCTGGAACTTACTTCATACTGCAATTGATATTAAATTAAAAAGTTTAAAACTGCTAGGGGTTGTATATTGTTATTAACTTCCATTACAAGTGACCTAATAATTAAGGGTGCGGACTGCAAACTCAGAAAGTAGTAAGTTCTGCCATTTGTGTATATTGATGGCTATTGTTCTGCCATTTGTCTATATTGATTCTAGTCTAGTAGTTTAATGTTAAAATTTGAAAGTAGGTTTAGTAAGATTGAATTTTGAAAGCCCAAACTTGAAAATACCTCTGTCAGGGTCCCAAGAGTCTGATCTACTGCTTTTAATTTTATCTGTTAATGTCATGCAGACTCCTACGTACTTGACACTCACAACATTTTAAATTAATTAGAGAATTGTATCCATATATTAACCGCATGCGGAAAGTTTCCCGGTAATGTCATGACGTCGTGTATATGCAATAATTTCAGAGCGACAGCAATAAATTCAAAGATATTGCACAAGTGAGGGCATGACTGGGTTATTAGCGGGATTAACTAGGCGAGCATGGGACGCGGTCGGTGGAGGCGAGAGAGGGGTAGTCATAGGCAAACTTTCTGCTCGCAGCTAATAGCTTGCAGAACTATCAACAGATGGGGAAAAATAATTCTCGAGTGGTAGCCTCATACTGGTAAGCAAATTGTAGAGTGGCCCCCCAGAGTGGTCTTAACAGATGGCTACTATCTAGCAATCTGTTAAGACAGGAAGTCGATGGATGTATAGGTGGCTTAGGACTGTGTTGTTACAGTGATGATGATTGACTAGGTGCTACAACATTTTTCTGCCTAGGAGTCTGTCTGGGTAGTTATCATCCTCTTACCTATTTCTGCCACCAAGCAGCAGCATGTGTCCCGGTGTGGAAGACATTGAGAGCCAGTATAATAACAGGCTGGGAAGCATTACATCTTAGTCCTCAGAGGTAACATCGCATCTGTAGCCTTTGCTTGAAGTTTGTTGCAGGTGCCCATGGGCTGCAGCAGCCACTTACCATCAGGTGGATTGTAAGTTTATTTGTCACTTCAATGTTATAACAAAATTATGTTGATGAAGAGAACTGTGGTAGCCAATAGATTTTATTACAAACTTGTATATTTAAGTAGTTTTCCATATTTATTACGAACTTGCATATTTTCAGATGGATGAGAACGAGGGGCCCATAATTCTCTGTTTCATCTGTCATGCAAGACTCATTCGTTGCAGAAGATTGCAACAACAGGCTAATGAGTCAAATGCAATTCTGGATCAGTTGCTTGCAGGAGGGTCCATGGTATTATCCATTCTATCCATTAAAACCCATAAAGTCCCTCATAGATTGCTTCGTAGGAGGGATTTTTCCAAACTTGCCACGCTTGGCAAGTTGGCAACCTCAGTTTATATTGGTCTGAGTTGTTATCAGGAAGATGCTGCTGCCCAACTCCTGTTTCTGTTTCCCTCTGTAGCCTCTTACGACACCCGTCCCGTGGGTAGGTATATAGGGTAGTGGATATTCTTACACCTCTACTACACGGTCGGTATTATACTTCTTATCAATAAAAGTTCACTGCTTGATGGTTCATTCCACTTATAATGAAGTATTTGTGTTAATCATCACTTGGCAGGCACCTTGATGATCACTACCTGTCTCGAGCCTTCTATGCTGCTTCCCGTTGCCATATGGCAGAATGTTTTTTCTACTGCAAAGTTAAGTTTATCCTTCAATCCAACTTACTTTTTCGTTTGAGCAATGTTTAATATTTTACGAATCACAGTAAGCTAAGTACTTATTATTACAAAATAATTGTCAATGATAGATCTTTTTCAATTTACGGCATTCGTGAATCTGATTGGAAAAATTGTTGAGACTCGATTCTCGGGGTGGATGAACTATCTACATTCTTATTTAAGTTTATTCGGATCCCTTACTGTTCATCGGTTTTTAGGGTTCCGTACCAATGGGACCCTATTACTAAGCCTTCGCTGTCCGTCCGTCCGTCTGTCTGTCTGTTAGTGGGCTGTATCTCATGATCCGTAATAGGTAGACAGTTGAAATTTTCACAGAATGTGTATTTATTAAAAAAAAAATTAAAGGGGGGCTCCCCTACTAGAAACGTGTTTTTTACCTACATAGTATTAAATCTTGTACGATGGTACCGAACCTTTCATGCGAGAGTCTGACTGCGGGATGGTATGATAGTATGGATTCTCCTACGGCACCACTACACTGGCTTTTCCTCATATTTAAAAAATGAATTTGGTTTCAGTCAATACCAAAACTGCATGAGGCTAGAGATAAGATTCAGTTCACACCAATTAGTCATATAGATATCAGGCCAGTAGAGTGTGATGTAGAAAATGATTGTAAGAACGAAATGTTAAGCCTTGAATCTGTTAAAGTTGAGGAAGAGAATTTCGAAATTGAGAATACCAAACTTGAAGGAAATGGGAATCATGAAACAGGTAAGATATTGTGATATTATTAAAATGAGGTTCAATTTACCTAATGGCAAGTAGTTACTGTAGCCCATGGACACAAAATAAAGAGGGCTTCATGTGCAATGTACTGATTTACTGATTTGTCTTTGCCTAAATTCAAAGTGCATGTTAAAATCACTCTTATGGAGAAAGAAAATTACAAATTAAATTATTGTTTAAAAGATAAGCATGTATGAACATCATAATTTCAAAAAATAAATAAAAGTAAAATGCTTAGAGGAAAACTATACAATATTGACATATTGGGGAGGATTGGGCCGTGTGTTCCAGACGGGTACCAATTTACTCTACAAGGCGCCTATAACACTTAGCTTATGAAACATGCAGTATGGTAATGAAAGTGAACGGCTCAGGCCCATAAGCTGTGTGGTATGTTTTTATTTTATGTATTGAGTCAGAATCTGTTTCATTCTAGAGAGTGCTGAAAAACAAGAAGACTTGGAGATTGACGCTTTTGAAGATAGACATACGGATTCGGAGGACGACTTGCCACTAATTGCTTTAGGTTCAAAGAGTAAAATAGATGACACTGACAAAGGTAAAAGAATTTATTTTAAAAAACCTTTATCAAAAAATAAAAATAAAACACCACATTAGAAATTTCTCTTGCATCATGTAGTTGGAGATGTACTGTACATACAAAATTTTTTGTTTAATTACACATGAACAAACATTAGAACCAAAATGATTATTTGTAGGCCATACAATTATCTTGTTTCATGCAGGAACTGAATTCGCCAGTGGTGACCCGAGGTGTTGATAAGATAAAACAGGAAAGGGGATTCCCTGAATTGTTGTCAGGGCTATTCACATGTCTGAGAAAGTTGCTGTAAGTACAACTGCTAATCATGAGGTCCTGGGTTAGGCCAAAATCAGTTATTGGGTTTTTCTGTCAAGAAATTTTCAGTAGCAGCCCGGAGTCAGGAAGTTGGCAATATTTCAACCCCGTGCCTCGGAAAGCACGTGAAGCCGTTGTTTTTACGCCTGATCTCTCTCCAGTCGTGTTGGATTACCGTCCCATCGGACTATGAGAGAGTGGGAATAGAGAGTGTAAAAAAGATGAGGATGCCTTAAACTCTGATTTTTCATTCTGTAGAATTCTAACATTTCATAAGTGTTGCTACTAAAAAAAATCTCCACCGAAAAAGGGACAAAATTGACCCATTTGAGGTCAATAAAAAATAACATGCTACGTATTTTTTATGTTTTACCTAACAAAAAGGTAAATCTAAATATTTACTTACTCAATTGACCTAATACAAAAATAACAAATATTTCAATATCACGAACAATATATCGAATTAACTTTCATTACTTTATTTTATTCTTTAGCTGGCATCACTGCCTACTAATTCCAGGTTTAGTAAACCTTTAAAAAAAATGTTAGCTTTCACGTCGCGTCTGTCACATTGATTGATTTTCATTCGACTTCTTTGAATGCTCGAATGCGCTCATGTGTTCTCGGTGTTTGCTGGTATTTGTTGTTATTATCTTGTTATATTTGTTAAGTTTCTGTTATTCTGTTAAGTTTTTTCTTGTAGACTTTTCGTGTTGTGATCGTTTATTGATTTTTATAAACGTTATGGAGCCATAACCTGGCCCTTCCCGGGAAGCAGCCCCATCTGACGGAGCACAAGACTCAGACATTCTTTCTCTCGGAAAGAAGCGTCCTCGTGGTGCTTTTACGCCCAACGAAAAGACCATAATTCTAAATATTTACAAATATAATATAAAAATTGGCCGCAAACGACTGATTGGAGTGCAACGGAATGTGCTAAAAAGACTTCTGAGATGACTGGCGTGGGTCTGTCAAGTGTCTATAAAATTACCAAAGAATATAAAGACACAAAAGAGTTTCAAAAGCCGAAAAAAGAGTGTACCTCAACTATCTTTCAGACAAAAATTTGACGAATTTACTTTCGCCGCAATTCGACGAAAGGTCCACGCGTTTTTCTACAGGAACGAGATTCCGACTATTGAAAAGGTAAAGTTATTGCTAATTCTTTAACCCCTCGTTGCTGACATCCCCATTGTTTTAAAACTATACTTTAACCTGTGTTGCCTGTCTACATTTTAACTGTAATGTAAATGTTTATTTCAGATTCACCAAGAGATAGCTGGTGATCCAGACATGCCTGTTATGTCGAAATCAACATTAAGAAAAGTATTGAAGCATTTAAATTTTAACTTTTTTGCGCTAACAGATTGCAAGGAGATAGTACTATGGCGTCAAAAATACTTGCACCAAATTAAACAATATAGAAGAGAAGGCAGGTTTATATATTACCAGGATGAAACGTGGGTAAACGAAGGCAAGTATTGAATAATGTGGTAATTAACTTTTTATAACCTATTTTTTCTTCAAAGTATTAGTCGCAATCAAATTCTGTACCTATGTAACACTTAAATTAACTTCGTTAATAAATTTCTGTTGCCAAAATGAATAAATAAATAAAGAAATCCATATTTATATGTAATATTTTTCAATTTATATGCATATATAACTGTCCTCATGTATAAGTGAAATATTAAATATATTTTAATTTTCAGAACATACCGTCAATAAAGTGTGGTGTGATTGATACCAACATTCAATCTTCACGACAAGCTTTCCTCGATGGCTAGACAATAGGGCTTAAGGCACCTACAGGCAACGGGAGGCGACGTATAGTTAGCCTTATAGGGAGCGAAGAAGGATTTTTGGAAGATAGCTTATTGGTTTTTGAGGCATAAAAAGGCTTGGCAGATTACCACAAGGAGATGACTGGGGAAGAATTTGAGGAGTGGTTCACAAAAATACTTCCAAAATTAAAACTAAACTCGGTAGTAGTGTTGGATAATGCTTCCTATCATTCGAGGAAGGTCGAAAAAGTACCAACAAGTGCATGGAGAAAACCCGATATCCAAGCGTGGTTGACTTCAAAAAATTTAAATTTTGAAGAAAAAATGCTAAAAGTTAATTTATTAGAAATTGTGGGTCAGGAGAAATACAAATAGCAACAGTGTATTGTAGACGAGATGGCCGCAGCACAAGGCATTACTGTGCTTAGACTGCCCCCATATCATTGTGAGCTCAACCCTATTGAATTGGTGTGGGCTCAAGCGAAGGGGCATGTCGCAAGATACAACAGAAGTTTTAAAATGGCGGAAGTTAAAAAACTATTACTGGAAAGTACAACAAGTAATGTTACTCTTGATAAATGGCAAGAATGTATCAGCCATACAATCAAAGAAGAAGATAAGATGTGCACTCTCGACGATTTGATTGACCCAGTCGCAGACTCTTTAATAATTCATGTCAGCGATGATGATGATGATGAAGATAGTGATATAAGTATTAATGATGATTAAAGATTTTAATAAAATAATGTTATCTTTACTTGTGCGTTTTTTACTGTTTGTGATGAAAAGGGACGTAATTATCACTCGCCGTAAAACCATGTACAGACTCGTATTGAAATTGAAAAATGTGCCCGGCCAAAAAGGTTTGTAATCTCTGACATGTCAAAAAAGATAGCTGTCAGAATTCTACGGAATGAAAAATCAGACTATAGGTAAAATAATATTATCTTATAAAGGTTGCAAGCTTTTCTTTGGCTTAATGCACCTGATCTCATTTTATTAATTGCTTCTTTCATTCCTTTTTCGTGGCATAGTAATATTATTATACAGGCTGTTTGGAAGATGGGTGCAAAGCCTGAAGGAGATGATACCTTAACCCATTTAGAACATATTAAGCTAAACTTGTATTATACGATATCTGCTCCCTTTTTTAATTGAATTTCTAAGGTTTTTAACAATAAAACCCATTTTTTTCATATAATTGCTAATAGTGTCCAGTAACAGTTATGTTATTATTATTTATTTATTTATGTAATATACGATTACTCACACAAAATAATTTCCAAGCATCTTCATCATCAGAAAAACATTCTACGCATATTTATGTTTAAGAAAAAAAAAAAAAAATTAAGGAAATGTGCAATCATTAATTTTTTTTATAAAATAGCCTTTGTTGTTCAAACCTTTTTAAAAACATGCTTTTCTTTGAGGTATTATTTACGCAGATGTCTCATCAACTCTTGCAATTAGGGTGTACAAAGCAACTTGCGGACGAATATTTTAATTATTAACAGACCAAATACAACAGCAGGTTTTGTTAAAATAATTTATTTTTCGTGTTCAAAATGTTGACCGCGATTTCTGACACAAGCGCGGGCTCGTCATCTCACTTCTGTGGTCATAATTTTCATTTTCATCTCCTGCTTCGTAACTTGAAAAGCCGTATGGATTCTTCCTGTTAACTCCTCTCTGGTTGATATTTCCACATGCGTGTAGACGAGCTCCTTGGCCCGTCCCCTAACGAAAAATTCCACAGGAGTTAACCCTTCTCTGCCGATCCAGTTCTCTGGGAAACAGCTATTTAAATGTTCTCGCACGTTTAGAGTCCAATGCGCTCGACAACCATCTTGTTGAAAGATCACTGGTGTTCTCGTTGCTAATATTGGTATTTCGGCCTCGTCCAGAAGCTCTGGGAGATCGTTTATGAGGAATTCCAGGTAATTGTCTCCATTTAAATTATCTGGCGGGAAGTGGGGACCAATCAACGTTCGGCCGATAACTCCTGCCCACACGTTTACTGATAATTTCCTTTGAAACGACTTGCTTCTGCCAGTGTGGTTTGCTGTCCTTGCTAGCCCATCGATGGAGGTTTTGAATACGTTTTGAAGGTTGTTAATTTCTTCTTTCGAAAACTTTGACTCATCGGTCCACGAGATGGATTTTAAAAACCATTCATCTTCAATGTCACTATTTAGCAAAAAGCGACAGAACTGAATCCTTCGTGGGGAATCTTCATTTTCCAAACCTTGTACACACATCATATTCCATACCTTTCTTATCGATATGTTGAGGTTTGGAGCTACTGCTTTGACTCTCGTAGTAGGATAAACCTGAATAGTCCCGATGTAGACACTTGGCCAACCTGGAGTCAATCCGGGAGGATTGACTCCTGGTTTCGCGTGATGGATTCCAACTTCAGAAAGCTGACAAAATGTGTTGTAAAACACTCTGACATTTGGTAATCTTCCCACGGTGGTCACCATCAGCGTACGTGAGCGGTCCCGGGATCTCCGTTCGGAACGCAACCGGGACCCCTCTCTCGCTTTGCTGTATTAAAGCACGTCCCGGGGGCAGTTCTTACTGCCCCCAGCACCCTCGCAGTACTATCACGGTGCTCGAGACCACTTCCGAGCCACCGTCCTCCGTAGGCGTTACATCGTTCGGGACCCCCACCCCGAGCGTCCGTAAGCCCCTAGGCCCCGTTTCTGCTAGGGGAACACCATCATCAAGGGAAGGGCCATGACGAACGCCTTGGCGATGTCGTCTCCGAGCGGGATCTGTCCTCATCCGACACCCCTCAGCAGCCTCCTTCTGGACCATAAAGGATTCACAGAAGATGGCTACGGCCCTCCACGCCAAGTCCCTGCTCAGCATCGCCGACACGACTGCCGGCAGAGAGGTTCTGACCGATCCGGCATACCAAGACCGTCCTTCATCCGGCATACCAAAACCGTCCGTCCGTCTTGCACAAATAATCACCGAAGCACCCGTGCCCGGTCATTATCTGTGTAAGTCTGTAGGTTAGTCTTCCTGTTCTTCGATGCATCCAGGCTTCGAAGTGCGGCACGATTGTTTCAACAACGCGTTTGCGTCCATAACGCTCTTCAGAGAGGCGAGCGCGTCACGTTGCGAATGCGTTAAGTCGTTCCTGCCGCTTAACTCCTTACTATGTAATTTACTAAGCTGATTGTTCTATTGAATAAAAGTCTATTCACTAGGCGCTACCTGAGAGTCAAAAAATTTCAAGTTTTTATTAGGTAGCGCGGTGGCTTTTGCTAAACGAGTTCCCGGAAGTTAATCAGCACGTGCGCACCGTAATTCTAAAAACGAATCAGTTGTAACGAAAACAATAGTGCATTAGCAAAAATGGTTCATTATTTTGGTCGGTATAAAAATAAAAATATTCGTATACAATTTGCTTTGTACACCCTAATTGCAAGAGTTGATGAGACATCTGCGTAAATAATACCTCAAAAGAAATGGCAAATCTAAGCATGTTTTTAAAAAAGTTTGAACAACAAAGGCTATAATTTTTTATGATGGCATAATACAATATTTCCTTAATTTTTTATTGGTTTCTTAAACTTCGCATAGTAATGTTTTTCTGATGATGAAGATGTTTGGGAATTATTTTGTTTCAGTAATCGTACATTACATAAATAAACAAATAAATAAAAAATAATAACATAACAACTGTTACTGGACCCTATTAGCAATTAATTGAAGAAAAAAAGGGTTTTATTGTTAAAAGCTTTAGAAATTCAATTTAAAAAAAAAGGAGCAGACTTCGTCTGAGACAAGTTTAGCTTAATATGTTCTAAATGGTGTAAGGTATCGTCTCCTTCAGGCTTTGCGCCCATCTTCCAAACAGCCTGTATAACTAGCTGTGCCCGCGACTTCGTTCGCGTGTAATTAGTACTTTTGTTATGCTATGTGATATGATTTATTTGTACCGTGTGTTCGAACGGTTCGCGTATTGCATTTTTATACTTCGAAATTATAGGTCCGAACCGAAATTAAAAAGTATTTTACTGCTACATAAATACCCTTGATGATAAAACTATTTGTTTGAATAAGAATTAATTAATACTACGATACGTATATAACCAATATATATAGACAAATCTCGTCCGATATTCCTCAGAACCTTTAGTCGTTAGTACTAAAGCTGTAGCAAACCGTATGTATTCGTTACTGAGTAATGGGTGCGCCATCTAGTACCGAGTAACGAAACGTTACACACGAATGCATTTCGTTACTCGCATGTTTCGTAGTATGGGTACCTACACTGTTTCAGTTCCGCAAGAACCGTTGATGCGTGTAAACATTTGCTGATCGTATGTTTTACGCATGCGCACTGTTATACGGGTTCCCTCGGTAGGGTTTTTAAAAAAAGACTTAAATGAGCTGCACAAATAAACGTTTAATTACGAAATATGAACTAGAATTATGAACTGGCAGACACAAAAGCAAGAGATGGTAACGATTCGGCGTTTGAGATCGGACTGGGCTCCCCAGGAGCGCTGGGCAGTAGCATTCCTTAAATGCTGACACCGCGGTTTTGATGAGACACTTACCTAATCACCTTAAGATGATTATTAAGCATTTTACTTAACATTGGCAATCTATAACAGCCCCCCGATTTAGTGTAAACTACACCTTTTTCTTTAAGTGGAGTTTACCTATTTTAAAAGTAAATGAATTATATTCTAGCCAATTCTAAGAGAGGGTCCCGTATTGATGTTTGAAGTGCTAATTTCATCTAATTCGTGGTTATCATTTTCAGGAGTATTATTTTCTTTAGATTTCCTTAGTCTTTTGTGTATGCCAGTTTTATACAACTTATAGGTAATAAACAATACGATAAAGATTACAATTACAATCATAATGCTAGAATAATACCTTTGATATAGAACAATATGTGGTTTTTCAATAATATTATTAAGGCTTTTCAGAATTTCAGGATTATCATAAGCTAGCGAATCTAAATTTACATTCTTAAGGTTAACAACAGGTAAGTTTGATACAATATTATTATATGCTATGACATTACAACAAGAGTCGTTTAAAATATTAAAATTAGAGACGATAGTTTTCATTTGGATTTCACGGTTTCATGAGGTATTAAACGAGTATCTTTACAATAGGCGATACATTCAGGTAAGTATAGTAAACCATTTCCATTAATTTCCATTTCGTTAGATTGAGAGTTATTACATTCAATGCTTATTTTAGTTTTTTCAGATATTACAAATAATTATTATGGCGTAGTGGCTGCCAAATGCTGACGTGGCCGTGAATGAATTTAGTTTTACAAATCGGCGGTATCGAGGTAAGTACCTTTGTAATAATTTCCGTTTCACAGGAAGGTGTAGCAGAGGAGGAGTACAATATTGATGTTTCACAAAGGTAATGATTATTATTAATTATTCTACAGTAATCTAGCTTATCTAATTTACAATACATTGACTTATCTTTACTTATACCTATGTACTTAGAAGATGGGATGATGGTCGAATACGACCTTGGATTATTTTTATCATGAGGAACCAGAGAAGGTAAGTTATGATATACATTTAATTGTAAAGGATTAATTAGAGGAATTTTTACTATAAACACTACTTTTTCTTTATTGAAGTAACTAGATATTTCAGATATATTCAAAATAGTATGAATGTTATCAAGATTTAAAGGAACCGGAAGTTGTTTGGATTCAGGTAAGAATCTGTAATTATCTACCAGTTCGGTGTAGAGTTCTTTAGGTGTTAAGATAGTAGGATATAGGATGTTAGATTTACTAAACATGATAGAGTTAATTATGTCTTCAACCTTGAAAGATAAGGCTAGTAGGCTATTTTCTATCATAGACGTTAATTCTAGCATGCGAGACCTAATACCTAATTCTCTTGAGACGTATGTCAGATTTAGAATATCTTGAGATATCGCGTCAATTGCATTTTCAGGTGTTTTCATTTTCTTTGATTGTGGATAGAGTTTCATTAACCGATTTAAGTAAAGAGGTGGTGACCAATATATTTTCCTTCATTAAAAGGGCTAGATTCTTTTGGTCTGTTTCTACCTCATTAATGGCATTGTCATATCGAATGGCATCGTCTTCATCCATAGTGCCAAATAGTTTTTTAGATAGAGTGCCTACGAAACCTAGAAGTGCAGATCTTCTCGACTGGCGAGATGTAAGGTGAAAAATAGCTTCGTTATCGTGAGCTATATCCTTGAAACGCGTATTTAATGGTTCAAAAAGATTTGTACATTCTAAATAATCGAAAATTTTATCATTATCACATACTTGTTTAGATTTATCAAGAATTTGACGGAGATTTATAATATGTGGGTTAATAAAGGAAATATCATATGGGATAACTATACTAAGGTGACTATCAACTAAACTTAAGGAACCTAGAGAGTCGAAGTAGATGCCAGAACTAGAAGGAAGTGACTTGATAAAGTCCTGGTGTGCGTTGTTCAATGTGCTGAAATAGAATGAACGAGGTTAGATAAATATATTACTGATTGATACTTTCTATAACTAGTATTACTGCGATACAAGATCTCTGACTCCCGCTGGTTTCATTTCATCGAAGTGGTGCGTCACAGAAACAGAAATTTCTATTAATTAAGAGTGTGGCTGTATTATTATTATTTACCTTTATAATTTTATATGGCCCTTTCCAAACAGGTGATAAGGCCTTCTTGAGTCTCAGATGATTTTTAAGGTAGACGTAATCACCATCCTTGTATTGTGGTGGTGATCTGGTGTGAGAATCATAATAGGATTTAGAAGATTCTTTGGATTTTAGTATGTTTTCTAGGGCTTGTTCTCTAGTATATTTGAATTTATGTTGTAACATTCTTATGTAATCCGAGTATGTTGCGCTAGGTTCGCTTTCGTATATAGAGTTGGGAATAAAATGTTTGTGACCGAAGACTAGTTCGTAAGGAGTGAATTTCGTGGTAGAATGCGTTGTTGTGTTATATGTTAGCATAGCTGTATACATAGGTAGGCCAGTTATCTTGGTTTTGATTAACAAATGATTTTAAATATTCCTTGAGAGTTGAATGACTTCGTTCAAGGGCTCCTTGTGTCTGAGGATGATAAGGCGATGACCAAAGTTGTTTAATCTTGAGGAACTGACACGTTGTTTTGAATAAGTCGGATGAAGTTGGTACCTTGATCGGTAAGAATAGACTTAGGAATTCCAAAGAGAAATAAAGTGGATAAGACAGTCACAAGATTATTCAGCAGTTGTACTGCGTATAGGATAAGCAGTTGAATATTTCGTTAGGTCATCTTGTAAGGTTAGAATATATTTGAGTTTGGCGGTGCCGGATTCAGGTAAGGGTCCTACTATATCTAGTGCCACCCTTTGAAACGGTGATGTAGATGATTTCCATAGGGTTTTGTTTAGTTTTCTTAGTGCTTTATTTTCTTGACAAAGTTTAGATTTCTTGACATAGTCGTCTATGTCGCTTCTCATGCCTTCCAATAAAATTGTTCTCGAATTCTGTTATACATCCGTACACATCCCAAATGTCCAGATGCAGGGATATCGTGGTTTTCACGCAATATTTTAGGTCTTTCACTTAGGTAGGATATATTATTTTATTTAGGTAAACATGAATTTGAATTTTGTATTATTAAAATATGAGTAAGAATATTGTAAATTTTAGTATACGAATGATGATCAAACGGATTTCTGAAGTCGGAAATGGCAATCTCGGTTGTTTGTTCTGATTTCAAGATTTCGTCTCTTACTTGTTTGAGAGTATCGAAGATAGCAGGATAGGATGATTCATCAAAATGATGAACTTTAGTGAAGATGAGGTAAACCGTCTTATTTTCGTAATTAGTTTTTAGAAATCGGTGTAATTCTTTTTCAGAGCTATAAATTTCATCAACGTTTTCGGAGAAGGGGATTATATCAGAAATATAGGGATTGGATTCGTCTAAGTCTATAGATGTAGGAATTAATATGATTTTGCAATTTGTTTTCAAAAGGTTTTCGTTATGTTCCTTTAGGATTGTATTGTTGCTTCCTTTATTCGGATTTGTTTTCAGAAATTGCGAGTAGTTGTCGTTGTTTAGATTTGGTTGCGTTTCTGGTGAAGGGATCTGGAGTGAGTCGAAGTCAAGGTTGAGGTCTGCGCTGTCAGGACTGAGGTCAAGATAAGGTAAGTCGGGTTCTAGGTCAAGCAGTTCTGGAGATAATGTCGGTTGTGCAGGATTCGGTGGATTAGTAGGTATAGTATTAGAATCAGTGTTAAGATCCTGGTTGAGCAGGTCTTCGTTTTCAAAGGAGAATGGAATGAGAGAAGGTAAGTTTAACAGAGGGTCTTGTAAGAGATTTTCAAGTTCGGAGTCGATGTTTTGTTGGAGAGAGTCAGGAATTGTAGGAGGTTCATCTTGAATAGGATTAACTGGAAATCGAGACAGAGCATCTGCATTCGTATTTATTTTTCCTTTCTTATGTATGATTTCATAGTCGAACTCTTCTAATTTGAGTCACCAGCGAATTAGTCTGGATCCAGGGTCTTTACAGTTGAAAAGCCATTGTAAGGGCTTGTGGTCTGTAACTATTGTGAATCGATTCCCATAAAGGTAGGGACGAAAAGCTTTAGTTCCAAAGACGATAGCTAAGCATTCTTTCTCAGTAACACTGTAGTTACATTCAGCTTTATTAGGGTTCGTGACGCATATGCAATTGGACGGTCTTTTCCTATAGGACCTTGTGATAGAATAGCAGAAACAGCGAAGTTTGAGGCGTCACAAGTGAGGATGAAGGGTTTGGTAAAATCAGGGTAAGCAAGGACAGGTGACGTTACTAGTTTTTCTGTAACGTTTCGAAAGCAAGTTGCTGTTCGTTTTCCAATTAAAAGGTGTATCCTTTTCAGGAGAGAAGTTAGTGGTTTCGCTAGTTTGGAAAAGTCTGGAATAAAGCGTCTATAGTAGGATGAGTCCGAGAAAAGATTTAATGTCTTTGGGACATTTTGGTACGGAAATTCCGTGATGGCTACGATCTTTTTGGATCTGCTTGTACACCGTCTTTGTTAATGACGTGACCAAGATAAGCGACTTCTTTGCACAGAAATTCACACTTATCTGGTTGGAGTTTAAGGTTATAATCTCTGAGTCTATTGAACACACAGGATAAATTTTGGATGTGACTTGAAGGTCAGGTGAGTACACGACGATATCGTCTAAGTATACGAAGCAGCGTGAGCCTTGTAGTCCACATAGGCATGTATTCATGAGTTTCTGAAAAGTTGACGGGGCATTTTTAGCCCAAACGGCATTCTTGTGAATTGAAATGCCCTTGAGGTACGGAGAAAGCAGTTTTAGGGCGTCTTGCTCAGATACTGGAATTTGATGGAAGCCTGAGGCCAAATCTAAAGTTGTGAAATATTGACTTTTCCCCAATTGATCTAGAATTTCTGTAATTTGTGGGATAGGATAAGTTTCTCCGATGGTAATGTCGTTGAGTTTTCTGTAATCTATAACGACTCTCCATTTTCGCTTCCTGAAGCATCTAATTTTTGAGCACGACCCAAATGGGTGATGACCAGGTGAATTTGAAGGTATCACTATTTTTGTTCCAACATCTTATTTAATTGATTTTCTACTTCCTTTTGTGGCATTCAGGAATCTATAGGATTTGGTTTGAATAGGAATGTCTGTGGTCGTTCTTATGTTAGGTTCAGTGGCTTTAGTATAGGTAAGTTGTTCATCTGGAAGGTGGAAGATGTCGGAGAAGTCTTTACAAATTTGTAGTAAGGCATTGGATTCCTCTTCATTGAGGTGAGATACTCTAAGTTGTTCGAGGACCTTTTAGTTCGCGTAGTAGCGTTAAGTTGAGGCTTTGGTTCATCGTGATTAGGATAATTTTGACTATTTAAAGGTTCTATTGCTAGGTTAAGGTTAGATTGAAGGACGACGGATTTTCGGAAATGTTTACAACTGTAATGTTGACACGATTATTATCTTTTACTTTAACAATGCAATTTGCGATTAGTAACGAGGCAGAGATGTGTTGGTCTAGTATAACACCTTCTTTTATATTAGGATTATTTACAGTGCACTCAATAACGGTTTCCGAACGAGGCGGGATATTGTATAAAGGTTCAGCGAATTTTAATTTAATACAGTTCTCGTCTGTTTGCAGCACTCCTTGGTGATAGTCTATTTGACAACCTAGGTTCTTTAACAGATCGGTACCTATAATATCGTCATAACTGAGGCTAATATTTTTCACAACGTGGAATTTGTGACTGTAAGGTTTGTTAGATTTTTGAAATATTTGTAGTTTAAAACTCCCTAATGTTGAGGTTGTTTCACTTCCAGGGTCGATTCCTTTAAGGAGTATTATTTCATCACTTAATTCCGGGATAGTGGTCATGGATTCTAATTTTAGGAGGCTTACGCAAGAACCAGTGTCAACTAGGAAGGACAGAGGTCTGTCGGCTACTGAAGTTTGGATAATGACATAAGGTAAGTACTTTTTTTCAGTATTCTTATTAATTCTATATAATTTCATATTATTTTTATTTTTCAGGTTTTGTAAGGAGTTGGGAGAAGAATCGTCTGGATTTGGAACTGGGATGGAAGCAGTGGATTTAGAAGATTTAGTATAAGGTTTTTGCGATAGAGTGGATTTGGTAGATTTAGTAATTGGATCTGTGGATTTAGTAGATTTGGTATGTGATGCAGAGGGTTCAGTGGGTTTTTTAATTGATTTAGGAGATTCAGTGGAAACAGTGGATTTAGTAATTGATTTAGGAGATTCAGTGGAAACAGTGGATTTAGTAATTGATTTAGGAGATTCGGTGGAAACAGTGGGTTTGGTAAGTTTAGTAGTAATAGAGGCATCGTCTTTGAAATAGTAGGAATAATTTCCCGTGCGACGCATATCGGGAAATTTTACTCGTTTAAATCGTTGCGATCAACTTCGTCAACGCCCTCTTCGTTATCTAGGTTTACGTTAAGGACCCTGCGCGTTGGGTTTGAATTAGGATTTTGGGCAAGGTTTGGTTGGCGACCGTAGGAGTTGGAAGCAGAGGGCTGATTTCTGCTATTGTTATATTGTCTTTTGCGACAATTTTCAATACTGTGTCCTATATTTTTACAATAACGACAGATCACGTCGTTGGTATTGATTGGTTTGGAATAGTCAGGACGATAATTGCGTGAAATAGGTTGAGATTCGCGGCGAGAGTTTGTATTTTTTGTTTTATCATTGTAAAAGTTCACGTTCGGGTTTGACCTTCTTTGTATGCTGGAAATAATTTTTTTTTCTTCTACCGCGAAACTTACAGCAGAGTTCAGTGAGTCAGGGTTACGACATCTGACTACTTGTGAGATGCGAGGATTGAGTCCTGTTATAAAAGTGTGGAGAGAGAGATCCTGTATGGCAGCGACACGTCCTGCTAGTTCTGTTTTTCTTTTGGTTGGTATAGAAATATTTATTTCCGTTAGTAATTTCGCTAGGCACGTTTCAATTTTTAGTGCAAACTGATTAACTGTCTCGGTCGGGCTCTGTTTACAGTCTTGGAGCTCCGTGAGTAGGTGAGCATAATGTTTCCTCTCACCAAATTGTTGTTTAATGAAATCAATGAACTGTTCGAAAGAATCGAAGTCTTTAATACTACACGTGCTCTCGGCTTTGTCAACTAATTGACTTAGTATAAATTTGAACAGAATGGGTTTTTGCGATTTTGTAGCAATTTCGAAAGCGCTTTGACAGTTAGTAATGAACGGATTTAATTTTTCTCGCGATCCGTCGAAGGGTTTGATGAACTTAAAAAGAATACTGAGTTCGATTTTTTCGTCGATTTCTAATTTGGGGCCTTTAGAGCCGCTAGCGCCATCTTCAGATTTAGAAGTCATGGTTTAGTAACACAGAAAACAAAACAACAAAACAAAACAACAAAAAAAAAGAATAAGAGTGATATACAAAAGGTCAGGTCCTCCTTATGCTAGCTTACTTATACACTATAGACGTTTGTAGGTGAGTCGCCGCAGCGCGTAGTCAAAACAAAGTCGAGCGCGAGTCTTATCAGCTCTAAGTTGGACGCGCAATGAGATAGTTTGGTATTCGCACAAGGAATAGTAGGTTGTTTTTAATCACTCACAGGAACGTAGCTGCTATGATGATGATCAGCATCGTTTCCACAGATCACTGTGGACTGCGGACCGTGGAACAGTGGTTGCTGGAGACCTCCGTTTCAACGGAGGATGGAGAGATGATAATTAATGATTTTGTCCAAACACTTTAGCACTTTGGCACTTTAGCACTTTTGTTGTACTTTAATTTTGGCACTTCACTTTAGGAACGCTATTATGACGTAGTAAGTTCTTCGGAGCGTAGTTGGGTAGGGGATTTTCGTATCCCACCGCTGCCACCAAATGTTATACGGGTTCCCTCGGTAGGGTTTTTAAAAAAAGACTTTTAAATGAGCTGCACAAATAAACGTTTAATTACGAAATATGAACTAGAATTATGAACTGGCAGACACAAAAGCAAGAGATGGTAACGATTCGGCGTTTGAGATCGGACTGGGCTCCCCAGGAGCGCTGGGCAGTAGCATTCCTTAAATGCTGACACCGCGGTTTTGATGAGACACTTACCTAATCACCTTAAGATGATTATTAAGCATTTTACTTAACATTGGCAATCTATAACAGCACGCTTATTCAATGAATTTAAAAACATACGTTACAAAGAGTGATGTTTGTTTATTAAGCAAAGTATAATTTGGAAATTCGTCGTCTAAGTTGTTTACTGTTTATTAAAGGTATTTTGTGTGTAGACAAAGTTTTGTTAATGTAATATATTAAGTATGTTTTCTACAAATTATGAATGTTGCGACGCCGCGACGTCAAACTGTACGCGTATGCAATACGACTTGATTCGATGCTCTTACATAACATAGCATGTTATGAGGTATCAGAAGGAACGAGTAACGTAACGATACCATAGTAACGAGTACTAATTGTTATAGTAACGAATACATACGGGTACGCTTTTTTTCGTTACTTTTACACCTCTAGTTAGTACAGTTCGTATTGCCAGTGATGACTTATGGAACTAAAACGTTGTCCTTCACTACTGACCGTATGAAGAAGCTCAATATGGCTCTGTGAGTTATGGAGAGGGCCATACATTTTTGTTTTTTCGCAATATTATTCTTTCCTACATTAACATCAACATTTTATTTTATTGTTTCTACTGACGCTGCGATCTAATTAAATTTTATAACACAAAAGCTACTATTGTGACTTAACTATGATAGTTAGATACGAGTATATTCCCTCGCGTATTTACTACTTTAATCATGTAGTACATAATTTTTATGTATCATTAATAGTTTTCTCAGCGCACGCCAAATGAATTTTATTGCAAAATTTTACTGCTTTGGGATACGAGCTGTAATTTTTTTGAAAATAAATTATAGCCTATGTTACTTCCTGATAATTTAGCTTTCTATCGGTGAAAAAATGGTTAAAATCGGTCCTGTAGTTTCGGAGCTTACTCGGTATATAGTACAAGGAGGGGAGCGTTACTAAATCATTTTTTTATTACGCGTATCTTAGCTAATTAATTTTTAACATCTTTTGCACAATGAATTTTCTCAATGTAACGCCTGATTCTTTTAATAATCTTTTTGTCCTGCCTTACTACGCTGTCGAAGCCACCTCTGCCGTTTTTTAAACATCGTTTCCGATTTCAGTCAACTTTTCGCTTTGGTATTATTTTTAGGACGTGAGTGCGAGGGGTGATCCAAAAGTAATGATAATGCATATTAAACACGGTGATTATTCCTATAGTTTATTCCAATTTTTTAAATACGCCATAATAAGGACAGGCGTCGGTTACGTCGTTGATAAGAAAAAAATTGTTAAAATTTTTACCCGTTAAAATTGTAAAAGGAAAATTGGAATCGTAATTCGCGTCATGTAGTTATTATCTTAAGCATTAGTAGTAAGCGTGTCACTAAGAAAGTAAGCAGTAAGCAAAATCTTGAGAAACGAAAACGTGAATTGAATCACACACACAGCAGCGCGTGTAAGTAATGAATTTCACTTAACCTGCACGATAGTTTCTGAGAAAAGATTTCGTTGGATGTCAATATACAACAAAAATGCCTGGAAGTGCACAAATTGCATACAGTTAAAAAATAAGACAAAAAAATAGAAATACGTCATCAGAAAAATCTCATAATTTGGACAGCAGTAAATCTAGCTGTCACGAAAGAGCAATTGATAATATAACATTGCGAAAAAAAACTCAATCCACCTATAAGTGATAGCAGCTCGCAATCAATTTCCCAAATTGACGACTTAGGTGAAACGTTGATTTCTGTAGACACCGCTTTAAATCGTAGCTGCCCCGATAATAACTATTTAGCAATGGATGATTTCGAGGAAATGAAATTACAACTGCAAAATTTGGAAACCAAGCTCGAAAGTGCTGACCTGGAAGTGGAAAGATTGTTATCAGAAAATTATTCATTGAGAGAGGAAATATCAAAAAGAGATGCCAAAATAAACCAATTGTCTCGTATCTGTCGCTCAACCACAAAAAGGAAAGTCGTAAGTCCCTCCCAGAACAATACCTGTGAAAATAATACAAAAAAGTATACTACTAATATATTATCTAGTACTCCTAAAGTAAGTGCTCCATCTACGATAACAAATATACCATTGTGTCACAACCCGAGTGAGATAAAAGAAAGTAAGCGGCAAAAGAATATTAGCAATATGAACAAGTCGCCAATATGCGACATAACAAGCCAACAAGAGAACAAATCAAATAACTCTAAAATAACTCAGCAGAGCAAGAAGAAGATACGTATGCTTAGTACTAACAAGTTTACTAAAACAAGATCTATTGCGCAACGATTTTTGCATGGAAATTTAGATATCTGCCATTATCTTCTCATTGGATACGGAATAGAACCTCTTATGATGGGACTAAAGACCAAAATTATTGATTATACAATGGAATACTACTGCATATTACTAATAGGCGATCAAGATTTCAAGTTCACTACAAATTACTTTGAATTAATAACATACATTCGACAAACATTATCAGAAATTACACATACAAACATCATCTTGTGTCTACCTACCTTTAGATACTGTAAATTCGGAAATTTATTTAATTGGCGAGTACAAGTTTTTAATAACTTACTACATCTAGATCTAATGACACATGAGTATGCATACCTAATTGATTCCAACCTGAATCTAGAATATGATTATACGATGTTTAAAAAACACACAGGTATCATAAATAACTATGTAATGCAAACCATATTCAAAGACATCGATGCACTTATGTGTGAAATTGAAGATTATGGCCATAAGAAAACATTAGAATCCGTGACAGAATCTCAGAGTGATCAAAATGATCCAGGATCTGCCTCGCCGACTCTAAAAAATATGTTTTTTCGATAATAAAATGAGGATTAGTTACCAAAACATACAAAGTTTTAATAATAAACGGCATTTATTGGAAGCTTGGACAGATGAAGATAAAAATGTACACGCTATTTGTCTATCTGAAACCTGGATCAACGCTGCGAAACTTGACCTATTCAAAATACAAGGTTATACCCTGGCATCCTATTTAAGTCGATCTAATTCAGTAAGAGGAGGTGTTTGTATACTAGTGAAAGATGAAATAGATTATATTGAACGAAACGATTTAAACGCTAAGTTTATAGAAACTATAATTGAAATATGTGATATAGAAATACCAGTTTTAAATTTATTAGTAATAAATGTATACTGGCCAAACAGCAACAGAATGCGTGATACTTTTTACAGTGTATTAGAAAAGCTCTTACAACGAATACAGCAAAAAATTTCGAAAAAAAAATACGTTATAATAGGTGAAGATTTTAACGTAGATGTGCTAAAACAAAGTACATCAACTGTAAGACTTTTAGATTTAATAGTTATAATTGTTCAACATGTTCAAGAACCAACTAGGGTAACAGAGACTACAGCTTCATGCTTAGACTTAACATTCACAAATTTTGATGTCGGACAAATCGTAATTAATGTTGAAGAGTTGAGTCTCTCTGACCACAAAGGAGTTATAGTTAATATACATACAAAAGAACGAAACATACTCGTACATTATACGTGGATTCTAGAAAAAAGATTCTATAGTGAAAAAAATATCCAACATTTCAAATCTAAATTAAGAGAAGTAGACTTTAGCAAAATAATTACTGTTGATAAAAAGATTAATGAAAATTATAACTCATTTTGTAATAAAATTTATCACATACTAAACGAAACTATACCAAAAATTCGCATAAAAATTAGAAGCACAAAGAAAAAGTCATGGCTTACAAGTGGAATTAAAACATCGTGCAAAAATAAAAACTCTTAAAAAAATTATTATCTCAAACAAAAATCCAGTATTATACATGTATTATAAAAATTACTCAAAAATACTTAAAAAAACTAAAGTTGTAAATATTTACTTGGCCAATATCCGCTTAATAAAATGATGTGTCTTACCTAGTTTGAAGAGTACCTCCCGCCCTCCCTCAATTGCTTGCACTAACCCCGTCACCACTAATCCCAGCACCACTACTCCCACCACCACTACACTAGAAAAGACACACCACCGATGACAATACGACACGTGTTTCGCCTCTCTCTTTGTCGTACTTTAATTTAATGGATTTCCGCAAAGTAACGCCTGATTCTATTAGTTAACTTAAAGAAACTATAAATATTTAAAAAAAACATAATATTAAAAGAATTCAGACAATGTTAAGAAATCAATGTGGAATGTTGTAAAGGAGCAAACTAATAAGTTACACAAAATAAAAAGAACATAAAGTTAAATGTCCAAAATAGTATCACAGCGGACCCTGTTCAAATAGGTAATTGTTTCAATAATTTCTTTTTATCAGTTGGAAATTATAATGTTACTTTTGGCTCAACAAGTGCGACCGGCCAGCCTGTCCTTGATCCAGTAAAAAATTCATTCTTTTTACAAATCAAGAAATTATAAAAGCTATACGTAATTTAAAAAACAAGCGTAGCTTCGGTCATGATGAATTACCGCCTTGTCTAATTAGAAAATGCGCCGAAGAACTAGCCCGAGTTATAACATTCTTAATAAAACAAACGTTTACAGAAAGTAAAGTTGCAGACCAACTAAAAATTTCAATAATTAAACCACTCCATAAAAAAGGTTCTAAAACTGACTGTAATAACTATCGCCCGATTCCAACGTTTTCAAAAATATTTGAGTCTGCTATGTCTAATGGACTGTACTGTTACTGCGAAAAGTTCAATATATTTAATGAAAATCAATATGGCTTTCGCAAAAACAGATCAACAACTACAGAAGTATACAAATATAAATTAGCTCCACCTATCACAAAATTACAAACAGTCAAGTCAGGACCCTATGGTATGTGTGTAAAAATTTATGATAAAATCCCTAAATGTCTACAAAAAGAAGAATCATTAAATAAATTTCAAAGAGAGCTTAAAAAATATTTAATTGAAAAGTTTCTATTCGTTGTCAGAGTTTTTCGGTGAAAAATAATAATTGTTTTATTGAATATATATATATGTGTTTTTATTATCATTGTATTAACAATTATTGCAAATATTTATTAAACCTAAAAGTAATGTTTAGCTTAAGTAAATAAAATAAGTAATTCTTCTTTCTAAATCAATTAAATTAAATTGATATATAATGTTGCTATGCACTATCAGGGCTCATGTTTGGCTCTATTATATCCTACATAAGAACTATTTATGTAACCACATGAACGCAATAAAATGTTTGAGTTTTAGTTTAAAGAAGCCTATTTTACAGAACAATCAAAATAGTGCCACGTTTCACCGAACTTTATGGGTGCCGGTGGAGAACGAACCTGGGTTGCTAGCGCACTGTGACATTTTACGGCAAACTTCTAGCCCCTGAGCTGCCAGGGCTTGTTTTAAATCTTTGTATGGCCTACAAATAATTCCTCTATCGTAATCTTCCCGTAAACTTCCACTGCTGAACATGGAAGGATCTCTCCCGATGTAGGGAGGATTTTCCTCAGTCGTAGATTGACGATCGCAGAAGCAGACATGAGCACCTGGCAATGTTGCCTGTCGCCGGTCTGGATATTTTACATCTTAAGTAGACGATGTGGTTATACCGGCATTTGTCGAAAGCCATCAGATTTTTCTGGCAAACCCATAGTTGCCTCTTACGAAACCTATAGGATAAAATGTGATGATGAATTCCCTTATGCCGCACTTACACGGCAACTTCGACTGTACTGTGTGTATAACACTAATTCTATGTGGAATTCGAAACAGCGATTATTTATTTGTTATTGATTAATACTTTATATATAGCTACATAATTTAGTATAATTATGTAAAATATTATAATTTTCTATTTCTCCTGGGTTAACTGATAGAGAATGCCTTAGGCGTAAACTCGCCCATTGTAAACCGTTTATGGTATCTTACAATTAAGATGCAATGTCTTACAATAAATAAAATATTTCATTCGTGTGTATTTCAGAACAGTTTTTTTTTATAGAATAAGGATGACAAGCGAGCACACAGCCCACCAGATTTTTTTTAATGACTTTTTTTACTTTTTTTTTTAGTAAGTGGATGCCGTGGATTAAGAATCGAAATGCAAATGCGTTGTCACCCCTGAGGACTAAGATGGAATGCCTCGTATCCAGTAAAAAGTGTCTCCGGTTCTCTACACTCACCATACTAAACACAGCAGCATTAAGCCTCTATTTTGCTATTCTGTGAGCGTGGTCTCCTTCGGTCGAGCCGACCCATTCATGATACAACCATAATATAGCTGTAGCTTGGCTTGACTACGTAAAAAAATCACACACCAGTTCATCACACCCGATAAATAATTTTTCAGAACCGTCTGAGAAGAAGATTAAATCAAATTCTACTGATAGTAACATAAACGTTGTTCGTAAAGAAAACCTTGATTTTGGAGATCCTACTATTAAATCAAACCCTAAAGTGAAAAAATATAATCAACCAATTAACAAAAAAGGAAAGCATCCTGCAAAGATAATGAAAAAGAAAATTTTGAAACAAAAGAGTGTAAATATAATTACGAAAAGATCATCTGGGCATCAACTAAATATATTTTTGAATGTGATGGTTGTAGTAAAAATTTTCAACAAAAGACATTCTCATAAACACATTTCATACAGTCATAAGACGCAAAAAACTCAGAAAGAACTATTGCAGTGGACACAAGTTTAACAAACTCCAGTACCACAACAAACAGAATTATTTAATTGTGATATTTTGAATTTAAAACATCTCATAAACGTCGTATTTTGGCACATCTTAAAGCGCACGTCGCTAAACAAATGTACTGTTGTAATAATTGTGAATATAAGTGTATTAGAAAAGGTATATTGCAAAGGCATATGAAAATACATACTGGAGAAAAACCATTTTCGTGTAATATCTGTGAATATAGATGTATTACAAAATTTCATTTGCAAACACATATGAGAATACATACAGGAGAAAAACCTTTTTCGTGTAATATATGTGAATTTAGAAGTAACAGAAATTTTCATTTGCAAACACATATGAGAATACATACCGGAGAAAAACCTTTTTCGTGTAATATCTGTGAATTTAGATGTAATAGAAATGAACGTTTGCAAACACATATGAAAATACACAAAGGTGAAAAACCTCTTTCGTGTTATATCTGTGAATACAAATGTATACAAAAAATTGATTTGAAAAGACACATAAAAATACACACCGGAGAAAACCTTTTCGTGTAATATTTGTGAATATAGATGTATTACAAAAGTCGTTTGCTAAGGCATATTAAAATACACACTGGAGTAAAACCTTTTTCGTGACCTATCTGGTAAAATATGTACATATAATATTATGTAAACGTGTTTTATATAAATATAAAAGTGTACCAAAAAAAAATCTATTTTTTGTGAATTAGTTACTTATGTAATTATAGAACGAGTAGAAGTCCCAGCTTCCTTTGGTTTGAAGGATGCACTATGGGAAGGATAGAAATTATTACAGCAATGAGGCTTCTTTCCGGATATATTCCATTAATTAAATTTGCGTTTATGATGAGAAAAGTGAATTCTTATATTTACGCAAACACTACACATTGAATAAAACTATGTTTACGGATTTTATCGCATTTAATTTACATATTTTAATTCCCGATTTTAATTATCGACGATCTCGAACATGTTCACAGTTTGCAGACTTCCCAGAGCGTCGGTGCCTCACGACAGCTATGTGTTCTTTAACGCGGGTTTTAATAGATCTTTTTGTTTGTCCTATGTAAGAGACTCTTCGTGGACTTTACGTGGTAGAGCCATGCTGTAGCTATATTAATAGGATAGTTGTAGCACGAATGGGTCGGCTCGACCGGGGAAGGGCCACGCTCTCACAGAATACCAGCATAAAATAGCAACTTAATGCTGCTATGTTTCGTATGGTGAGTGTAGAGAACCGGAGACCCTTTTTACTGGAAAAGAGGCATTCTATCTTAGTCCTCACGACAACGTATCTGCATTTAAATTCGCAAACGAAGATAGATGTAGATGTTTATGGGCCACAGCAACCACTTACCATCAGGTGGACTGTGTGCTCGTTTGTCACCCTTATTCTATAAAAAAAAGAGACCACATTTGCAATCAAGCTTGTACACTCCTGCATCTTGTAGAGGGATATTACACTTGACGGATGGTAAAAATTGACTAATATTCTTCGGCGGCTTGAAGTATGTTTTAGCCAACCTTGTCTGTGACTCCTCTGACATAGGGTAGTACAGCAGGCACACGCTCGACTGTGGCCGGCTTCACTCGGTCACTGCGACGTAGGCGCGGGACCCGAAGCTTGTTGTCTTGCAGTACTTGCTCGACGTGCTGAAGCTCGGCGGCCAGATGTTTTCTGTCACAGATCCCTCGTGCTCTCTGAAACAAAGATTTTCCCACGGTAGCTAACTGTGATGGATGATGGTGCGATTCACCATTTAAATATCGGTTGCTGTGGGTCTTTTTCCTCTACACAGGGTGACGTGACCATGGGTTGCTGTAAAGCACCCGAAACGTAGGGAATTAAAATAAGTGAATTAAACGCGATAAAATCCGTAAACATAGTTTTATTCAAAAGTGAATCCACCAAATTGTGTCGAATGTGGAGGTTTGAAAGATACTATTCATATTTTGATGGAATGTGAACGGAACGAAGCATATGGAAAACAATTAGATTTTGACAAAAATAGTGTTGGGTTGTATAATAGTATCTTAGTTTTTCCACTGTCGGATAAGGCTAGAAAACTTTGAAAACTAGTATTGTGAGGTAAAAGGAACAGATAATTTTTTATTATCTATCTATATATCTTTCTATTATCATTATCTAGTATATCAAACCCTCTATAATCAATAAATATTTTTAAAAAAAACTTAGCAATTGGCACGTTTCCAAAAAATAAGGAGCTGAACATTTATCCAACGATTTACGAAATAGCAAACTTATTGGTTATGCTATCGTTTCTGCGCAATTAATAAGAAAAGTGGCTGGTGACAACCGATACACGTGCTTAACGTTAACTTCTATTTTTGAAATATTTGCAGTCGATGTTGATGTTACATTAGAAATATTTTGAGGAGTTGATTGAGCGCCCGGTAAGAAATTTGACTTAAAATAAGTTGCAAACGCCTCCTAATAGACTGTCCTATGTTTGTCTTGGATGAAAGTTATAACAATTCCCTCATCGTACATCCACTTGAGGTACCTGTAATCGCAGAATAAATAATAGTACAAGAACAGAAGGATCACTCTGATAGCAAATTTGCAAATTTAAACTTACAACGTCACTAATACAAACATAAATTGCACAAGGACAAACATCAGACCCGGAACAATTATTTGGAGGCCATAATACTTGTTCCGTCCGGGATTAGAAACCCGGCCCTTAGCGCTGCAACTCATTGCTAAGCTTACTACACGAAGCCGTCACTTGTCTGTTTCACATTTTACTATTTACAAACATGCGACACGCGACTTCATTATTAATGAAAGAGTGGCAATGAGAAGTGCTGCTACTATCAATAAATAACCAGTATATGCTGATCTTGCATTAGTAGGCAGTCACTAGTACTGGGAGGTCCACTCACATTGAACGATATTTTAAGGTCATTGGCATTATACGCGAAAAATCGAAAACTGCGAAGCTGTGGTCGGATCACTAATCAAATAATAAATCTCTAACTATGGCGTCAGTAACTAGGTACCTAATTATCCAGATCTACCTATAAATAATGATATATTACCTTTCGGTATCCTTAGGAACAGTAAAGAATGAAAAGTCGACATTCCTATTGTTATTTAAGCACCCGTATGCTATGCAGTACCTTTTGGCTTTTTGAGAGGCCATACTTGAATAAAAACTCAAAAATAAATATCAGAAGGAGGAAAACCGGCGACGAGGTTCGACACCCGTCACGTTCTGTCTCCCGGAGGGGCAAAAAGTGGATTGCGGAGGCCCGTCTGGCTACGCTGAATGTGTGGAGCAATGAATGATAAGATGGATGAAGAAATGATGAATGATAGAGGAATAGATGAGTTATGTAAATGAGACGAAACGAAAGGAAAGGATGCTACTGCATGGCATGTATACCGCTTACTGGTTTGATGTAGACGAGACCGAGCGGGCATGCCAGGAGTCAGTGTCATCCTTTCAGAAAGAATGGGTCAATGTAAGAATCTCAAAGAGTATGAATGTAAGCCCAAGGCTGCTATGGATGAATGAAAGTGGGCTTAAAGAAGTTGTTTGTGCTAGGGGTGTACGCCCCAGATATGTCTAAGCCCACTATATCCGAGAGCAGTTTTGGGACATGGTAAGGATGGTGTTGATGAAATGTAAGATAAATGAAAATATTATTATGTTAGGAGATTTTAATGGAAGGGTTGGGGTGAAGAGGTCTGGTTATGAAAGGATATTAGGAACGTTTGGATGAAAGTATAAATGAGAATGGTGAAGACCTCCTCACCGTATGTGTGGAAAGAATATTTTTGTGACGAACACTTTCTTTCGCCATAAGAGGTTTCATGTATACATGGTAAAGAGGTGATGATAGAAGCATGATAGATTTCATAATTGTGGATGAAAGAATGAGGAGCGCAGTGATAGATAAGGGTTTACCGGGGTCCAACGTAGGGACGGATCATTACTTGGTCTTATGCCGAATTAATGGTCTATTCAAGCGTTGGCGGCATCGGACATCTGTGTCTACCACTGTTACAGCGTATAAGAATAGAGGTTACAAGATGAAGGTGTGAAAGAGAAGTTCAAATGTAGACTGAGAGAAAATATAAGTGGTATGGATGAATTGTGTATGAGTGATTTAGGCTTGGAGACGGTGTGGTATAATGTCAAGAAAGGTTTGGTGGATGCAGCCACCAGTATGGTGTAAGTAAGAGAAAGAATGAAAGGAAAAATAATACGTTGTGGTGGGATGATGAGGTACGGATGGAAGTTGAAGCAAAGAAGAGAGCATGGCTAGATTTACTAGCAACCAAAGCTGGTAATTCTATCGGTATGATTGATGAGATTGAAAGAAAAAAGGCAGACTGTTGACGTATAAATAAGAGAGTAAAAGAAGTTGTTGAAAGGAAAAAGCAAGAAAGAACGGATAAGAATGATAGAAGGATATCTGATAACTTCCAGGCAAATATTAAAATGTTCTGGAAACTCGTAAGAACTGCCAGGGGAAATTCAATACAGCCTAGAATGAATGCTATACGAGACGAGAATGGCTGTATGCTGAATGATGAAGTTTCTAATTTAAAGAGATGGAAGGAATACTTTAAAAGCGTATTTATGAGTGAAGAGTCGTCTGAATTAAGTGAAATAGAAACGAAAGAAGTGGAGAGGTAGGAGATAGTGTAGATGAAATAATGAAAGTAATGAAAAGCATGAAAGCAGGTAAGGCAGCCGGATATGATAGAGTATCACTCGAAATGCTAAGGGCTGGAGAGGGAGTGGTGTACACCTTGTTTAATTTATGTTGGGAACTGAAGCGGGTACCGGAAGACTGGTGCAGAGCCGTTATAGTCCCGATATATAAGGGAAAAGGGTCACAGCAGGACTGTAAAACTACTGCAGATTAGCTTGCTTAGCATTGTGGGTAAACTGTATGCTAAGGTGTTAATTGAAAGAGATGGAAGAAACTGGTGGAAAATTTGGGATTTGCAAGCTGGATTTAGAAAGGGATGGGGTGTACGGATCAAGTATTTTCCATGCGCATGATTGGTGTGAGTTTTGGCCAAAAAAAGAAAGTTTTTGTGCGTTCATGGACTTGGAAAAGGCTTATGACAGAGTGGACAGGAATGTGTTATGGCAAACACTGAACTCATTTGGGTTGAGCGCTAGTTTGATACATGCATTAAGGTCTCTTTATAGGGACTCTAGTGCTTGTGTCAGGATCAACGGTCTACTCGGACTGGTTTGGCATCCAAAAGGTGTCAGACAGGGCTGTAGCTTCCCGTGGCTGTTTGCCTATTTATGGACAGTTGTTTGCAAACTTTGAAAGTTGAAGAATGTGGGTTGAGAATGGGTGAGTTAACTGTCAAATGCCTTTGTACGGCGATGATCAAGTCATATTTGCATCGTCGGCGGCCGAGTTGCAATGATGGTTACTTTAATGAACTGGTCATTAAAAGAAAAGGAAAGTGAACGCAAGTAAGACGAAAGTTATGGTTTTGAAAGAGAAGAAAGTAAAACGTTATGTGAAATAAGAATAGAAGGGAGTTGATTGAGCAAGTGGATGAGTTTGTATATTTGGGATGTTTATTTAGCGGATGGTAGATATGATAAGGATATAGAACGACGAGTGAACGCAGGAAATAGAGTGAATGGAGCTCTACACGCTATTATGAAGAGTCAGAATGTGTCAAAAAAGGCACGTTTGGCAATTCATAATGCTGTGTTAGTCCCTACTTTAATGTATGGTAGTGAAAGTTGGGTCTGGCAGAAGAAGCATGAGAGTAGAATAAATGCTGTAGAAATGCGGTTAAGGAGTATGCTAGCTGAATCTGAATGACAGGGTGAGAAATAGTGTGATAAGAGAAGTGTGGTTTGCAAGATGACGTTTTGACCAGGATTAAGAAAGGAATGCTTCGGTGGTTTGGTCATGTAGAAAGAATGAACGAGGAAAGAGTGACAAAGCAAATTTATGTTGCAGAAGTGAACGGAAGAGTCGGGAAGGACGCCCTACGAAGGTTTATCGACCAAATTGGCGATATATTGAAAATGGGCCAGATTAGGAGTACCCTTAACCGACGAGCGTGTATGCGTAGATATATGGATGTAAAGGAGGCGAGAGAAGTGTGTTAGGATCGTGCCAAATGGAAGTCCGTAGTCTCTGCCTACCCCTCTGGGTGACAGGCGTGAGTGTTTATGTATATTATGTATAAATATCAAAAGTGCCTAAATACTTATTAGAGAAAAATAATTTTTATGTTAACGTAAGGCGCGCGTCAGCTCGAGCGGGCGCGTGACAACCTCACGGAATTAGCCCCGCCTGCGGGTCCGCGCAGTGTAGGTATATTTTCATGCCTAAAGCGCGGAGTGAGACAGGCCTGCTGTAATTAACAAAAAGTAATAAATAATATAATTTAATTTTCAGGGTTAGTGTTGTAAAAAAGATGGAAAAGCATCAGATCATGCCACGCGCGGGAAGTGAAACGCCGAAAAAATGTAAAGTCTGGTTCTGGAGCCACTATCCGCAAAAGCGAATACATATATTTTAAGCAGTAACAGTTTCTACAAAAAATAGTAGCTATCAGAGAAGGTGTAGAAGAAGAAAATTCGGAGAGCACCGAAGTAGGCGAGCGACGTAAACAAAAAGTTAGAAACAAACGTAAACTAACAGTAGACGATGATCCCTTTGTTCAAGCATTAAATAATTCAATTGAGCAAAGACGCCGTGGGACAACAGAGCAGAGACTACGCGAGACAGCTGCTGTTGCCGAAGATCGGCTATTTCTGCTTTCATTGTTGAGGACAGGACTCAGAACCACTTATGGATCTGTATAGCGCTTAAATGTTCATGGCTTGTTTGTTTGTCTACATTTTTTAATAAAACTTACTTTAAAAAAATGTTCATAGTTTGTTTTAACTTACCTTAATGTTACTAACAACTTTTCTTCAGGACTGACTGATTTTCTTAATATTGTGTCTTGTTTCAACAAATCATTTTCACACAAAGTCAGTGACTCATCAAAAGACCTCACGGACATCCTCACATAGCTAAAAAACTTATCCGGATATCTCCTTAGATCGTCGTATATGTTGACGAATTATCCTTTCTTACAGCGATCGGCTAAATAAGGATGAACCCACCACTGTTTCTTTTTTATCTTGAACTCTTTTCCTACGTACATACAGCACTAGTGCTATCTCTTCGAGGTCCATTTTGATACTGTCTCAGTGTGGTGTGGCGACTCTGGTGCCTGTAGGGTGTCTAGTTTGGTGGCTTAAGGACACCACGGTGGTGTCCCGGTGAAATATAGCCCTTACTGCTCACTCTACCCTTCCCTTTCACACACGCGCTGCCGCCGCCCGGCCGACTCGTGTCGCTTCGCGCTGTGCAATTTATACATGAAACCATGTTGCACCGAAATTTACCTACTAAGATTTGTTTGCAGGCGACATAAGAATTAGAGGCGGCAGTCACAATAAAACTTGCAAGCAAATTTTTAATAGTTTTAACGTACCTCTTTTTAAATTCAAAGTATTGGACGGATTAAAAACGGAAAGTCAATTAAAATAAAGTGAAATAATTATTTCTTACATTAATTCTGATAGATTAATTAACTGTCGATCATAATTGCAATTGATTTTAACTATTAAATTATTCAGTAACATTTCATTTCTATTTTCTTGTACAAAATCAAAGATAACGATGAAATAGTGTTTATAATTGCGTAAGTGAGTACCCAATTAGGTACGTTTATTAATTTCAATATCATTTTCGTTTTAACGAACTGCTTGTTGCGTCAGGGTACAATTAATTGTCTAATTGTATTAAAAAATGACAACCAACTGAACCTCCACCGGAGATTCATAGCACCCCCGGCCTCGCCGTTACCATGGTCGCCACCGTAGCCAGGAATAGCGGGGCCGCCAGGAACTGGGGGCCGTTTATTTGTGTCGTTGCACATGGGGGGTATATTGCTATAGTTGCCACACTTGGCGAGCGGGTTGGTAACCGTAGTTTTTTATTGTTTTTGTTGTTATCATAAAGATATTGCTGCCCATCTTCTGCCTCAGTTTCAAGTAGGTATTGCGTTGAATGACGGGGTCGATCACTTTTTTCAAGAATGCTGGCAGATTAGATACCTGGAGGCTGATATAATTTTAAATAGATGTCGAGCTCCATCTTTACATGATGGTTTATTCTTAATCGGAACCAAGCTGGAGCGTAAACTTTGACGACAAATGTAGCCAGAGCAATCGAATTCTCTGATGGTTTCTCTGTTGCTACATACAAACGTAGTATTCGATTAGCATTGTGAGCCAACGAACATGAGATTGTTTACCTGGGGACCTGTTTACTAAATCTTCTGGAAAAGAACTTGATTGTAACGCAGAGACGATCTCGTGCAAGTACTTTTGATCTGTGCTCAAATCTAGGGCCATTTCTAGGAGTGATTATGCTTCAGTGAGTCGGAATTTTTTATTTGGCATTTGTTTACAAGTTTCCGGTATCTTTCCTGACTGACCAGTGTAAGACTTGAGTCCTGAAGTGCCTCTGTCGAGTCGTATAATACCACAGTACTTTCCAGAATTTAAATTAGTCCCATCAGAACCTATTGCCACAAGATGTTCTAGGGAAATGCCTTCCTTTACCAAGTATCCTGTGATTGCTGATGCTTTTGCTTTCGCCGAACTAGTGCTAGGTACTTCACAACCCAAGAAGATAGAACCCGGCTTCTGAATTAGGGAAATGTGCTCTTCAACAGTCATTGTTCTGTAATATTTAATAAGTTTTATAATCTTTAAAGTTTTAACTTCCTTGCCATCAAAACACAAACCAGAAAGCAAAAGCTCCGTCTTAGTGTCGTCCTTTATTAATTTCTGACGATTTTTCGATCTCTCGCGTCGTAATTTATGTCTGTCAACAACTTCGACATCAGATCTGATATAGTACGAAACAGATGAAGCGATTGCTGCTGCTGCCCTGTCTGAGACTCCATATCTGTCACACTTATTCGCTAAGGTAGATAAAGACAACTTTTTCTTCTTCTTGTCAGAAATTCCTTCATTTGTGATAGTTGCGAAATCATCTGTACTATAGCTCTGCTCAGATGGCAACTATAACATAGAAACATCTATTTCTGAATCAATTGAAGTAGAATTTTTGAGGATGTACTTGATCGATTTTCCCGATCTAGTTTACTGTATCGTATAACTCCGCCTATTATCATTTTGCGAGAAGTTCGCTGATAAATCAAAAGTTCTCGTTTGAGTACCTTTTTATCGGTCGGGCAGATGCAATTCGTGAGTTCCTTGCATTAGTATGTTGAAATATCAACCTTTACACATCTCAAATTTGTAAATATCTTTTAATTTTGTTGTTGACTTAGTTTTTTACAGATACGCAGATGTATGATATTTACTAAAGATTTTCCTTCTACTGCGGTAATGTACAATGATTACGCTATTCCTATGGCTAATGAACAGAAATTTCTAGGTGTTGTTGTAGATAAAGACCTGTCTTTTCAACCCCATATTACCAACATTTTATAAAAATCATTAAAAGGATTGAACATTCTTAAATGTATAGCTGGTGTCACATGGGGTGCGAATCCTCTGACACTTTCTAATTCTATCTATATTTACTAATATAATAAAGCGGAAGAGTTTTTTTTTGGTTTGTTTAGAATAGAATAGAATAATTTTTTATTCAATATAGATTACATGTGTAATTCTTATTGAAAGTCATTTTTTACTTTACCACTGGTTCGAAAAAAAAACCTCTGTCCTGGGAAGAACCAGCAAGAAACCCAGCGACTTTTTTAAAAGTAAATTTTACATTAATGGTTGTACAAACTATTTAAGTACAAAATTTATTTTAGAAACTGCTTGAAGCGACCACCTCATTCCAGGGTTATTATCAATTATATATTCATTTATACTATAATAACCCTTTATACAGTTTCAGCAACAAAACATTTAAACTTGGTATAGAGAGAGCCTGTACACTTTCCGGGACCTTGTTGTAATAGCGTATACATTGCCCCAAGAATGAATTACTGACTCTGTGGAGTCGAGAAACTGGTATCACTAGCTTGTGCTTGTTCCTAGTGTTTACAGAATGTATATCACTTTTACTAAAACTACCTTTGTTTTTGTGAACATCCATTAAATTTTCGTAAATATACTGAGAGGCCAAAGTTAATATATTTATTTCAAATTTATCTCTAAGAGACTCTCGGTTTTAGGTTGTAATTAGCTCTAATGGCCTCTTCTGTAAAACAAAAATAGTTTCTGAATCAGCCGCATTTCCCATAGCAAAATCCATAAGACATTATGCTAAGGAAATAACTGAAATAAACTAGTCTAGCTGTCTCGACACTAGTGAGACCTCTAATCTTTTTTAGCATAGGCTGCAGAACTTAGTCTGCTTGCTAGTTTGGATATAGGGGCCCCACTGAAGCTTTGCGTCGAGAGTGATGCCAAGAAAACAGTGGATTCAACAGGGCTCAGTTCTTCCCCATTTAAAACATATTAGTACCCAGATTTTTAACATTCGTTGTTGTAAATTTAATACATTTAGTTTTATTTCCGTTTAAATGTAGATTATTAACGTTAAACCAATGCACTAATTTTGATATAGCATTATTCACTTCGTCACATTTAAATGATTGACGTTTAAGTTTAAAATCAAGGAAGTATCATCAGCAAATAATACTATATCATGATTATCCCTACAAGGAAGGTAAGTCATTAATATATACCAGAAATAGAAATGGGCCGAGAATCGAGCCCTGAGGGACACCCATTAGTACAGGTGACCCGGAAGAACTTTTACCATTGATAATAACTTTCTGCATTCTATTACTTAAATATGAAATAATAAGTTTAAGCTGTGTTCTTGACACCATAGTACTGTAGCTTCCTGATTAATGTCTCATGGTGAACACAGTCGAAGGCCTTGGAAAGGTCACAAATATACCCAAAGCATCCTCCGTATTCTCCCATGCACAAAAATATGTTTAATAAGCTCAACTCCAGCGTCAGTTGTCGAGCGACCGTAAAACCGAATTGATTTTTATGTAGCAATTTATTAATATTAAAGAAACTTAAGATCTGATCTAAAATTATTTTTTCAAAAATTTTACTAAATGTTGGTAGTACAGAAATCGGTCTAAAACATAGACTTAGGATATACTAGCGTATAGACCAACAACATAGTGAGAAAATTCCTTATGGCAAAATGAAAGATAGAAAAGGATACCAAATCATGACTCTGTAACCGATTTTGAATGACAGGTCGGCACAATTCAGCACGCAAGAAATAGCTCCGAGATATTTTGTAATTTTTAAAGTATAATAGTGGTTATTTTAGTAAGTAACTTTTTCCAAAATGGTTAATTGTTCCGTGAGTGAGTGTGCTGTTAATAATAGAAATAATCCTGATAATTTCACATATCACAGGTAAATTCTCAAGACATCGTCATCAATGTTATGACGCGTTTATTTTTGGTTAAAATTTATGTTACATACTGTTTTAAATATAGAATATATTCAATTATTTGTTAATTTTGATATTTTGCAAAGGAAAAAGTCACGTTGTTGATAATTTGCATGAATTTGGTAAATATATTTTATACAAAATAGTTTACATGTACGCTAGGATTGACTCAACTATATCAAAATTAATGTCGATATTTATCTTGAATGTTTATAATGAATCGATAGACTTGCCTACACAACAAGAAAATAAATCCTCGGTTTGCGTTCTAAAATGTAATTTTATTTTGCCGTTTTCAAACAGATTCCTTCCAGATTCTATAATTAGAAAAGTGGTTAAGGTTCATTGGACGGGTTGGAATGGAAAGAAGAACTCAACAAATTGCAGCAAACATTTTCTTGAGAAGTATAAAAGAAAAGTAGAATAAAACAATTTTAATAAAAGGAGTTTCTACATTATTTGTACCAGTAAGTAAAATATTGTTATAATAAGACTTCAAAATATAACTTTCAAAACTTTAGATAAATATAGAGACAGATTTTCATACATTATAAAACTGTAGCATATTAAAGACAAAAAATCTTGAGATTATCCTCTTTAAGCCATTATGAACCCAACTAAGTATCTATTTATCAACCAAAATAAATGTATAACCTAGCTTAACCAACCGCACAGCCTCACGGTCACACTAGTACAATATTCATAGCATCATGCTATTTTCCCCAAGGGGTTGAGCGGAGCTTCGGAACTTCGGATTATATTCCCAAATCATAACGATAAAATTTTTAGCGTAGTTAGGTATAGATATTTAGTAATGTTCCTCAAGCGCTACTAGACGACCACGCATGAGACGTGATAGTATAAATTCCATAGTATTTGATACTCACAACGGTCAATGCCCTATTCATGATGGTCGACGACATTGTCGCGAGGGCTTAAATAGCGTGGTAGAGAAGAGGAACTCGTGGTTAAGTAATAGCTGCGCAGATCAATAGATCTGCGAAATTAAGTTGCACTTGCCGCGATCAGAACATGAATGTGTGACCATTTTCTTAACATACCGAGATTGAGAGCATAGAGAGTGCATCCGTATCCTCAGACACTTAGTGCACTTTACTGTGTTAAGATCATTATGTTTTTAAAATTCATGCAGCTAAAATGATAATAAGTTTATTATTACTTTATACTTTTCAGGGACAGATGAAAGAATATAAACATGAAGCATGATGAAGCCTCATAAACATATTGGCCTTTAAACAGAGCAATCTTATTTAACTGATTCCTACAAGTTTCCTTCCTTAAATTATTAAGTTTACATTCATACTTAAGTCGAATGTTAAAATAAACTTCTATAATCTATTTAATTATTAATTATTAAATGTTTGTAATTATCACAAGTAATACTATATGAAAAAATAAAGCCATTATGTTGTACTCCGTGTCCTCGTTTTTGTTTCCCCATCAAAACATTTTATAAAATATATAAAATATAAATAGGTATATACTTAGTTACATCTCTATTTATATAACAAAAAAAATAAATTCCGGGAAACTGCCCACGGCAGTAATATATTTTCTCCAAAGATCATAGCTCGAAAATACAACATTCTGATCTGATTATTGGGAGTTTTTAGGTTTTTCGGTAAAGTCACCTGGGATTTTATACATTTGAATTAAAATCCAACAAAAGGCAGGTAGGTTCAGCTTATTCCCAGGACCATGTTATATGAATATTTTTAATTATTTTAGTACTATCATGGTAAAAATCAGTAAATTTTGAAGTTATTCAACTTCATGCACTAAACAATTTTTATAATCTTTTACCACTTCCTTAATCATTTCGATAGTCCTTTTAAGTAAAATATCACTAGCTAACGCTCACAATGACAAATCAAAATTGGTCACGTTTTGGCTGTCAGGTGGTCTATACGCTAGTATATTCTAAGTCTATGGTCTAAAATTATGGGGTCTAATGTACTACCAGATTTAAATAAAGGTATGACTTTCTATGTTTCATTAAATCGGGAAACACACCAGATTCGACGCTTGTATTAAATATAGTGGCTAGATAAGGTGCTATTATATCTATTATAGATAAAATAACTTTAACGGAAATCCCCATAAGTCTGCTGTTTTCTTAACATCAATTGTTTTAAAATATTTAACGATATCTTTTGGCAATACTCTATGGAATTTAAAGTATTTGAACAAGCCTAAATATAACACTAGTATTATATGATCTTTCATTATAAAGCTCATATAACTTTCGCCTACTTTTATAATTCCTACTGTCGCCCATTCATTAAATGATTTGCGACTGTTAAAAGAGAAAGTTTAGAAGTAAATATTGTACTAAATTCACAAGTTATAATTTTAAATAACATACAAATAATTATAATTATTTTAAATGAAAGTGATGTTGTCTTTTTATTATATTATCTAAACCTCTCCAAGCGATGGTCATTTATTGGAACAAACACAACTTTCTTATTTTTCTGTTTTTGTATATAAGGCAATGATACCAACTGTCCACAGTGATCTGAACTTAAATTTTGAATAATTGATTTATGCAAGGGCTTAATATCTGTAAAAATATTATCTATTCAGGTTGCACTAGGCCCAGCAATACGTGTTGGTTCTAAGAATAAATTAACAAGATTATACGATTTAAACAATGAGCTAAACTTAATACTAATGGAAGAAGTTTCAAGAGATTGATGTTAAAGTTCCACATTTTACAACAGACTTGTTCTGTTTACTAAGTTTGAGCAAAACTTCTTCCACAATTCTTTCAAAATAGTCATAAGTAGCACATGGGGGTCTGTAAACACTTACAACAATGAGGTGCTCGAGCTCGACACAAGCCATTTCTACAGTTCGCTCAACAGAGAGGCTCACAATATCCTTACGTTCTTTATATAATAATGATTTATCTGCTAATATTAAGGAGCCACCACGTGAACTTTTTTCTCTATTGAAGGAATATTAATAGAATAGATCTTTAATTTATAAAAGGAATGATATGAAATAAGAATTACAATGATTTTAAAACAATGTTCGTTACCTGTCACTTTTTGTTCCAACAACAAAATGTTGTTATAATATTTATGTACCGACTTTCTTAAATTTTAAATACAAAGCGGCAGTAATTATTAACTATAACATAAAATTGAGGTGGATATTATGAATTTACAATATTTAAATTATTAAAATTTATCGGGACCAATTACTTTTACAACTTATCACTAGGGTTGCCACAGCAAAAAAAAAGCTAACCACGCTAAAGACGCTAATCTCTGGAAGTACGAGCCCGATTTGAAAAAATATTTTTGTATATTATTGCCAGATTCTTGAGGAATAGTATAAGCTACCTAGCATAAGGCAAAATATCTCATCTAGCCTTAAATATGGATTTTTGTTAACCCGTCAAGCGCCTGGCCATTTTACTTTTTTACGTGCCAAACGTCCGGGCCTGTACGGAAGGTCTGGAATCGAATCGAATCGTTATGAATTAAGCTATTTAATTGTACATCATCATTCACCATCATCATTACAGAGCTTCACAAGTCCAATGCTGAACATAGGCCTCCCCCAACAAGGAAAGCGCTGTGAGAACCGCACATCCGGCATGGAGCACTCACACCGCGGGATGGTCGGCGGTGTGTTCCCCCCGTCATCAAGAGTCGAGTTGGACGCAAAAGTGAGCCTAAAAGGTCGGCTTTTGCGGCATGGGCCAGTGAGTCGTCCTCCTGTGCAGAGATGGTAGTGATGGCTTACAGAAATTCCCTTGGACAGCCTTGGCGAGACCAGAATGCACGGGTTCCCGAAGGCGAACTAGTTTTCGCCATTCTGCCTATGTGCTCTGACTTTGCCTTGGCAATAACACTTTGAAGGACCTGGAGGCGAAGTTATACTTCTTTTTGCATGCTAGTGTTTACATCCCGAGCTGCCAAAGTCCCCAGCCTGGTAGCACTCCTGCTACTGCGGCAGTCTTACAGGAGCGACCAAACCAAGGCTGCGATCTGCCTCCGATGGGTACCACAGATGATGGAATAAATAGTTCCATTCCCTGTAGCACCACATCAGTGACAGAGTCAGCAACAGCGATGGAATCATCCGGCGAGAAGCAAACCCGCCCCCATGGGTAGGATGCAAAGAAAGACCGTATTCCGTCCCAATCCGCCGACCTGTAATGCCAAACACGGCGGCAACCTGCAGAACGCAACCGCGAGGGGAGCGTGAGTGGCACCGCACTCCGGATCAGACAATGGTCAGAAGAGCCGAGAGGGGCATCGACAGATACCTGATATCCGTCCGGATGAGAGGTGAGCAGAAGGTCCAACAGGGAAGGTGTATGATCCTTCACATCTGGAATCCGCGTAGGCGAAGTAACCAGATGTGTCAGACCATATGCCAAGGCAAAGTCATAAACAGATCTCCCCGCATGGTCGGTTAAACGTGAACCGAGCCATTCGGCGTGGTGGGCGTTAAAATCGCCAAGGATCACGATTTCTGCGGATGGGACCTGTTGTAGCAAGGAATCTGTAGCCATTTGGACGTGGTCGATGAGTCGGTCTGTTTCGGCATTACCGCTATGGGACCTATAGAGGCACCCGTAGACGCGCGGATGGTCGTCGCTATCTACGCGTAGCCAAAGGATGGACAGGTCCGAACCTTCAAGACTGCCGAGGCGTCGAGAACAGATGTCCTCTCTGACGTATACGCAAACTCCAGCTCGAGACACAAAGGAGTGTTCCAATTTGTACCCCGGGTAGGAGAGATACGAAGTATCAGCCGGAGAGGACACCTGCGCCTCGGTCAGAAAGAGCAAGCGGCTTCGCCGTCTCGAGATGGTATGGACGGCGTTTAGGTTCGAGTGAAGTCCCTGATGTTGCAGAAACCACGGATAGCGTGGCAGGGGTCGCCTTGGTCTTGTTGCTCAGTTTGCCCCGAGCAGTTATTGTTTTGAGCGGAATTTGGCCCCCAGAATACGGGGCAGCCTGAGCACCCACGCTCAGGAGTGGAGTAGCATGGTCGTGGATGCTCAGCGAGGGACTCCAGGGTGCTGGTACCTCCTGGCGTAGTCTAAGATTTAATTCCACTACCATGTTGATGGGGTGACAGCAGAGCCACTTCACGCCGGTATTCTGTGAGGTCGTGGTACTAACCCGGCTCGAGCCGGCCATACGTGCAACAGCAGCTGCTGCGTCGCTCTACCACCGTTACACTAGTACAATATTCATAGCATCATGCTATTTTCCCAAGGGTTAAGCGAGCTTCGGAACTTCGGATTATATTCCCAAATCATAACGATAAAACTTTTAGCGTAGTTAGGTATAGATATTTAGTAATGCTCCTCAAGCGCTACTAGACGACCGCGCATGAGACGTGATAGTATAAATTCCATAGTATTTGATACTCACAACGGTCAATGCCCTATTCATGCTTGATGGCCGACGACATTGTCGCGAGGGCTTAAATAGCGTGGTAGAGAAGAGGAACTCGTGGTTAAGTAATAGCTGCGCAGATCAATAGATCTGCGAAATTAAGTTGCACTTGCCGCGATCAGAACATGAATGTGTGACCATTTTCTTAACATACCGAGATTGAGAGCATAGAGAGTGCATCCGTATCCTCAGACACTTAGTGCACTTTACTGTGTTAAGATCATTATGTTTTTAAAATTCATGCAGCTAAAATGATAATAAGTTTATTATTACTTTATACTTTCAGGGACAGATGAAAGAATATAAACATGAAGCATGATGAAGCCTCATAAACATATTGGCCTTTAAACAGAGCAATCTTATTTAACTGATTCCTACAAGTTTCCTTCCTTAAATTATTAAGTTTACATTCATACTTAAGTCGAATGTTAAAATAAACTTCTATAATCTATTTAATTATTAATTATTAAATGTTTGTAATTATCAAAGTAATACTTATATGAAAAATAAAGCAGCCATTATGTTGTACCTGTCCCCGTTTTGTTTCCCCATCAAAACATTTTATAATATATATAAATATAAATAGGTATACTTAGTTAAGTATCTACCTATTTATATATTAACAACATGTTAAAAAATAAATTCTGGGAAACTGCCCACGGCAGTAAATATTTTTCCAAAGATCATAGCTCGAAAATACAACATTCTGATCTGATTATTGGGGAGTTTTTAGGTTTTTCGGTAAAGTCACCTGGGATTTTATACATTTGAATTAAAATCCAACAAAAGGCAGGTAGGTTCAGCTTAATCCCAGGAACATGTTATATGAATATTTTTTAATTATTTTAGAACTATCATGGTAAAAATCAGTAAATTTTTGAAGTTATTCAACTTCATGCACTAAACAATTTTTTATAATCTTTTTACCACTTCCTTAACAATCATTTCGATAGTCCTTTTAAGTAAAATATACATCACTAGCTAACGCTCACAATGACAAATCAAAATTGGTCACGCGTTTTCGGGCTGTCAGGTGGTCTATACGCTAGTATATTCTAAGTCTATGGTCTAAAATTGGCGGGGTCTAATGTACTACCAGATTTAAATAAAGGTATGACTTTACTATGTTTCATTAAATCGGGAAACACACCAGATTCGACGCTTGTATTAAATATAGTGGCTAGATAAGGTGCTATTATATCTATTATAGATAAAATAACTTTAACGGAAATCCCCCATAAGTCTGCCGTTTTCTTAACATCAATTGTTTTAAAATATTTAACGATATCTTTTGGCAATACTCTATGGAATTTAAAAGTATTTGAACAAGCCTAAATATAACACTAGTATTATATGATCTTTCATTATAAAGCTCATATAACTTTCGCCTACTTTTATAAATTCCTACTGTCGCCCATTCATTAAATGATTTGCGACTGTTAAAAGAGAAAGTTTTAGAAGTAAATATTGTACTAAATTCACAAGTTATAATTTTAAATAACATACCATACAAATAATTAGCACTATTTTTAAATGAAAGTGATGTTGAAGTCTTTTTATTATATTACTTCTAAACCTCTCCAAGCGATGGTCATTTATTGGAACAAACACAACTTTCTTATTTTTCTGTTTTTTGTGTATATAAGGCAATGATACCAACTGTCCACAGTGATCTGAACTTAAATTTTGAATAATTGATTTATGCAAGGGCTTAATATCTGTAAAAATATTATCTATTCAGGTTGCACTAGGCCCAGCAATACGTGTTGGTTCTAAGAATAAATTAACAAGATTATACGATTTAAACAATGAGCTAAACTTAATACTAATGGAAGAAGTTTCAAGGAGATTGATGTTAAAGTCTCCACATTTTACAACAGACTTGTTCTGTTTACTAAGTTTGAGCAAAACTTCTTCCACAATTCTTTCAAAATAGTCATAAGTAGCACATGGGGGTCTGTAAACACTTACAACAATGAGGTGCTGAGCTCGACAAGCCATTTCTACAGTTCGCTCAACAGAGAGGCTCACAATATCCTTACGTTCTTTATATAATAATGATTTATCTGCTAATATTAAGGAGCCACCACGTGAACTTTTTTCTCTATTGAAGGAATATTAATAGAATAGATCTTTAATTTATAAAAGGAATGATATGAAATAAGAATTACAATGATTTTAAAACAATGTTCGTTACCTGTCACTTTTTGTTCCAACAACAAAATGTTGTTATAATATTTATGTACCGACTTTCTTAAATTTTAAATACAAAGCGGCAGTAATTATTAACTATAACATAAAATTGAGGTGGATATTATGAATTTACAATATTTAAATTATTAAAATTTATCGACCAATTACTTTTTACAACTTATCACTAGGGTTGCCACAGCAAAAAAGCTAACCACGCTAAAGACGCTAATCTCAGAATGGAGCCCGATTTGAAAAAATATTTTTGTATATTATTGCCAGATTCTTGAGGAATAGTATAAGCTACCTAGCATAAGGCAAAATATCTCATCTAGCCTTAAATATGGATTTTTGTTAACCCGTCAAGCGCCTGGCCATTTTACTTTTTTACGTGCCAAACGTCCGGGCCTGTACGGAAGGTCTGGAATCGAATCGAATCGTTATGAAAGCTATTTAATTGTACATCATCATTCACCATCATCATTACAGAGCTTCACAAGTCCAATGCTGAACATAGGCCTCCCCCAACAAGGAAAGCGCTGTGAGAACCGCACATCCGGCATGGAGCACTCACACCGCGGGATGGTCGGCGGTGTGTTCCCCCCGTCATCAAGAGTCGAGTTGGACGCAAAAAGTGAGCCTAAAAGGTCGGCTTTCTCTTTTGCGGCATGGGCCAGTGAGTCGTCCTCCCTGCAGAGATGGTAGTGATGGCTTACAGAAATTCCTTGGACAGCCTTGGCGAGAGACCAGAATGCACGGGTTCCCGAAGGAAGGCGAACTAGTTTCTCGCCAATTCTGCCTATGCTCTGACTTTGCCTTGGCATAACACTTTGAAGGACCTGGAGGCGAAGTTATACTCTTTTTAAGCATGCTTACATCCCGAGCTGCCGAAGCCTCAGCCCAGGCCTGGTAGCACTCCTGCTTACTGCGTAATGCAGTCTTACAGGAGCGACCAAACCAAGGCTGCGATCTGCCTCCGATGGGTACCACAGATGATGGAATAAATAGTTCCATTCCCTGTAGCACCACATCAGTGACAGAGTCAGCAACAGCGATGGAATCATCCGGCGAGAAGCAAACCCGCCCCCATGGGTAGGATGCAAAGAAAGACCGTATTCCGTCCCAATCCGCCGACCTGTAATGCCAAACACGGCGGCAACCTGCAGAACGCAACCGCGAGGGGAGCGTGAGTGGCACCGCACTCCGGATCAGACAATGGTCAGAAGAGCCGAGAGGGGCATCGACAGATACCTGATATCCGTCCGGATGAGAGGTGAGCAGAAGGTCCAACAGGAAGGTGTATGATCCTTCACATCTGGAATCCGCGTAGGCGAAGTAACCAGATGTGTCAGACCATATGCCAAGGCAAAGTCATAAACAGATCTCCCGCATGGTCGGTTAAACGTGAACCGAGCCGTCGGCGTGGTGGGGCGTTAAAATCGCCAAGGATCACGATTTCTGCGGATGGGACCTGTTGTAGCAAGGAATCTGTAGCCATTTGGACGTGGTCGATGAGTCGGTCTGTTTCGGCATTACCGCTATGGGACCTATAGAGGCACCCGTAGACGCGCGGATGGTCGTCGCTATCTACGCGTAGCCAAAGGATGGACAGGTCCGAACCTTCAAGACTGCCGAGGCGTCGAGAACAGATGTCCTCTGACGTATACGCAAACTCCAGCTCGAGACACAAAGGAGTGTTCCAATTTGTACCCCGGGTAGGAGAGAGATACGAAGTATCAGCCGAGAGGACACCTGCGTCTCGGTCAGAAAGAGCAAGGCCGGCTTCGCCGTCTCGAGATGGTAGTGGACGGCGTTTAGGTTCGAGTGAAGTCCCCTGATGTTGCAGAAATCCACGGATAGCGTGGCAGGGGTCGCCTTGGTCTTGTTGCTCAGTTTGCCCCGAGCAGTTATTGTTTTGAGCGGAATTTGGCCCCCCCCCCAGAATACGCGGGGCAGCCTGAGCACCCACGCTCAGGAGTGGAGTAGCATGGTCGTGGATGCTCAGCGAGGGATTCTCCAGGGGTGCTGGTACCCTCCTGGCGTAGTCTAAGATTTAATTCCACTACCATGTTGATGGGGGGGGGGGGTGGACAGCAGAGCTTCCACTTCACGCCGGTATTCTGTGAGGTCGTGGTACTAACCCGGCTCGAGCCGGCCCATACGTGCAACAGCAAAAGCTGCTGCGTCGCTCTACCACCGTTACACTAGTACAATATTCATAGCATCATGCTATTTTCCCCAAGGGGTTAAGCGGAGCTTCGGAACTTCGGATTATATTCCCAAATCATAACGATAAAACTTTTAGCGTAGTTAGGTATAGATATTTAGTAATGCTCCTCAAGCGCTACTAGACGACCGCGCATGAGACGTGATAGTATAAATTCCATAGTATTTGATACTCACAACGGTCAATGCCCGATTCATGCTTGGGCCGACGACATTGTCGCGAGGCTTAAATAGCGTGGTTCATCCCCCAGCGTTAGTCGAGAAGAGGAACTCGTGGTTAAGTATAGCCGCAGATCAATAGATCTGCGAAATTAAGTTGCACTTGCCGCGGTCAGTCCATGAATGAGTGACCATTTTCTTAACATACCGAGATTGAGAGAATAGAGAGTGCATTTGTACCCTCAGACACTTAGTGCACTTTACTGTGTTAAGATCATTATGTTTTTAAAATTCATGCAGCTAAAATGATAATAAGTTTATTATTACTTTATACTTTTCAGGGACAGATGAAAGAATATAAACATGAAGCATGATGAAGGCCTCATAAACATATTGGCCTTTAAACAGAGTAATCTTATTTATCCGATTCCTACAAGTTTCCTTCCTTAAATTCATACTTATTATATTCATAAGTTTACATTCATACTTAAGTCGAATGTGAAAATAAACTTCTATAATCTATTTAATTATTAATTATTAAATGTTTGTAATTATCACAAGTAATACTTATATGAAAAATAAAGCAGCCATTATGTACTCCGTGTCCCCGTTTTTGTTTCCCCATCAAAACATTTTATAAAATATATAAAATATAAATAGGTATGTACTTAGTTATGTATCTACCTATTTATATTAACAATTTTTTTTTATAGGATAGGGTGACAAACGAGCACACAGTCCACCTGATGGTAAGCGGTTGCTGTGACCCATAGACATCTACATCTATCCTCAATAAAGAATCAAAATGTAGATGCGTTGTCACCCGTGAGGACTAAGATGGAATGCCTCTTTTCCAGTAAAAAGGGTCTCCGGTTCTCTACACTCACCATACGAAACACAGCAGCATATTTTACGCTGGTATTCTGTGAGAGCGTGGTCCTTCCCCGGTCAAGCCGACCCATTCGTGCTACAACTATACTACTAATATAGCTGCAGCATGGCTCTACCACGTATAAAATATGTTAAAAAATAAATTCCGGGGAAACTGCCCACGGCAGTAAATATGTATTTTTCTAGCTCGAAAATACATTGTGATCTGATTATTGCGGAGTTTTTTTAAGTTTTTCGGTATAGTCACCTGGGATTTTATACATTTGAATTAAAATCCAACAAAAGGTAGGTAGGTTAAGCTTTTTGCCAGGAACATGTTATATGAATATTTTTTAATTATTTTAGAACTATCATGGTAAAATCAGTAAATTTTGAAGTTATTCAATCATGCACTAAACAATTTTTATAATCTTTTACCACTTCCTTAACAATCATTTCGATAGTCCTTTGTAAAATATTATCACTAGCTAACGCTCACATGACAAATCAAATTGGTCACGTCAGCTGTCAGGTGGTCTATACGCCAGTATATTCTAAGTCTATGGAAATACATACTGGGAAAAACCTTTTTCGTAATATCTGTGTATATAGATGTATTTCAAAAATTTGTTTGCAATCACATATGAAAATATTTGCTTAGAATATACTAGCGTATAGACCACCTGACAGCCCGAAAACGCGTGACCAATTTTGATTTGTGCTGTGAGTTAGCTAGTGATGTATATTTTACTAAAAGGACTATCGAAATGATTGTTAAGGAAGTGGTAAAAGATTATAAAAATTGTTTATGCATGAAGTTGAATAACTTCAAAATTTAAATATTTTTCATGATAGTTCTAAAATAATTAAAAATATTCATATAACATGTTCCTGGGATTGCTGAACTCACTGCCTTTTGTTGGATTTAATTCAAATGTATAAATCCCAGGTGACTTTACTGAAAACCTAAAAACTCCCCAATAATCAGATCAGAATGTTGTATTTTAGAGCTATGATCTTTGGAGAAAATATTTATGTTGTGGGCAGTTTCCGGAATTTATTTTTAATATATTGTTAATATAAATAGGTAGATACTAACTAAGTATATACCTATTTATTCTATATATTTTATAAAATGTTTTGATGGGGAAACAATAACGGGGACACGGAATACAACATAATGGCTGCTTTATTTTTCATATAAGTATTACTTGTGATAATTACAAACATTTAATAATCAATAATTAAATAGATTTTAGAAGTTTATTTTAACATTCGACTTAAGTATGAATGTAAACTTAATAATTTAAGGAAGGAAACTTGTAGGAATCAGTTAAATAAGATTGATTAAAGTTGTAAATATTTACTTTGCAAATATCTTAATATTTACAACTTTAATATAATGGATTTCCGCAAAGTAACGCCTGATTCTATTAAATAAGATTGCTCTGTTTAAAGGCCAATATGTTTATGAGGCCTCATCATGCTTCATGTTTATATTCTTTCATCTGTCCCTGAAAAGTATAAAGTAATAATAAACTTATTATCATTTTAGCTGCATGAATTTTAAAAACATAATGATCTTAACACAGTAAAGTGCACTAAGTGTCTGAGGATACAGATGCACTCTCTATTCTCTCAATCTCGGTATGTTAAGAAAATGGTCACTCACTCATGGACTGACCGCGGCAAGTGCAACTTAATTTCGCAGATCTATTGATCTGCGCAGCTATTACTTAACCACGAGTTCCTCTTCTCTACGAATAACGCTGTAGGGGATAAGCCACGCTATTTAAGCCCTCGCGACAATGTCGTCGGCCATCGCATGAATTGGGCATTGACCGTTGTGAGTATCAAATACTATGGAATTTATACTATCACGTCTCATGGTCGTCTAGTAGCGCTTGAGGAGCATTACTAAATATGTATACCTAACACGCTAAAAGTTTTATCGTTATGATTTGGGAATATAATCCGAAGTTCCGAAGTCGCTCAACCCCTTGGGGAAAATAGCATGATGCTATGAATATTGCACTAGTGTGACCGTGAGGCTGTGCGGTTGGTTAAGCTAGGTTATACATTTATTTTGGTTGATAAATAGATACTTAGTTGGGTTCATAATGGCTTAAAGAGGATAATCTCAAGATTTTTTGTCTTTAATGTACTACAGTTTTATAATGTATGAAAATCTGTCTCTATATTTATCTAAAGTTTTGAAAGTTATATTTTTGAAGTTTTATTATAACAATATTTTACTTACTGGTACAAATAATGTAGAAATCCTTTTAATAAAATTGTTTTTATTCTACTTTTCCTTTTATACTTCTCAAGAAAATGTTTGCTGCAAATTGTTGAGTTCTTATTTGCATTTCAACCAACCCGTCCAATGAACCTTAACCACTTTTTCTAATTATAGAATCTGGAGGGAATCTGTTTGAAAAACGGCAAAATAAAATTACATTTTAGAACACACCCGAGGATTTATTTTCTTGTTGTGTAGGCAAGTCTATCGATTCATTATAAACATTCAAGATAAATATCGACATTAATTTTGATATAGTTGAGTCAATCCCTAGCGTACATGTAAACTATTTTGTATAAAAATGTATTTACCAAATTCATGCAAATTATCAACAACGTGACTTTTTTCTTTGCAAAATATCAAAATTAACAAAATAATTGAATATATTCTATATTTAAAACAGTATGTAACATAAATTTTAACCAAAAATAAACGCGTCATAACATTGACGATGTCTTGAGAATTTACCTGTGATATGTGAAATTATCAGGATTATTTCTATTATTAACAGCACACTCACTCACGGAACAATTAACCATTTTGGAAAAAGTTACTTACTAAAATAACCACTATTATACTTTAAAAAATTACAAAATATCTCGGAGCTATTTCTTGCGTGCCGAATTGTGCCGACCTGTCATTCAAAATCGGTTACAAAGTCATGAGATTTGGTATCCTTTTCTATCTTGCATTTTTGCCATAAGGAATTTTTTTCTCCCTTGCACACTATGTTGGTCTATACGCTAGTATATCCTAAGTCTATGGAAAATACATATTGGAGATAAACCTTTTTCGTGTAATATCTGTGAATATAGATGTATTAAAAAAAATTCAAACACATATGAAAATACACACCGGTGAATAATCTTTTTCGTGTAATATCTGTGAATATAGATGTATTAGAAAGAGCCATTTGCAAACACATATGAAAATACACACCGGTGAAAAAACTTTTTCGTGTAATATCTGTGAATATAGATGTATTACAAAAAGTAGTTTGCAAAGGCATTTTAAACGACACGCCGGAGAAAAACTTTTTCGTGTAATATCTGTGAATACAGATGTATTATAAAAAGTGGTTTGCAAAGGCATATGAAAATACACACTGGAGTAAACCCTTTTTCGTGAGCTATCTGGTAAAATATGTACAATATTATGTAAACGTGTTTTATATAAATAAAAAGTGTACCAGTTAAAAATCTATTTTTTTGTGAATTTTTTATGTAATTATAGAACGAGTAGAGAAACCTTTCCTTTTTATGTGCTAATTGAAACTCCATTTATTCTGAAGAACCTAATTCAAAAGCAAAACAAAAAATAACTTTAAAATAAATACCGAATGGGTGGTTAGTGGAAACAGACTAGACCTTCATGTTTTTTTTTAATTTAAATTATTTTTCCTTTTTTTGTTTCGACGTTTATCGTTACTGTTACAGTCTTTAAAAGTTATCTCTTTAACAAAGGCTTCCCCCATGGATTGCGTCATATTACCATAGTTGCCATGCAGGTGGCTTGGCAACCGCGGGCTTTTATTATTTTCAGTTGTAATCAGAACTAACAGAACCCCTTTATGTTATATTTAATAATATTCTTCATGGACCTAGAACTGTGTCAAAAGGCACAATGCAAGGAGCCACATTGTCTCCCTTGCTATACAACCTTTACACATCTCAAATTTGTAAATATCTTTTAATTTTTTTGATGACTTAGTTTTTTACATATAAGCAGATGTATGATATTTACTAAAGATTTTCCTTCTACTGCAGTAATGTACAATGATTACGCTATTCCTATGGCAAATGAACCGAAATTTCTAGGTGTTGTTATAGATAAAGACCTGTCTTTTAAACCCCATATTACCAACATTTTATAAAAGTCATTAAAAGGATTGAACATTCTTAAATGTATAGCTGGTGTCACATGGGGTGCTGATCCTCTGGCACTTTCTATCTATACTAATATAATAAAGCGGAAGAGTTTTTTTTTTGGTTTGTTTAAACACGCTAATCTCTGGAAGTACGAGCCCGATTTGAAAAATTATTTTTGTATATTATTGCCAGATTCTTGAGGAATAGTATAAGCTACCTAGCATGAGGCAAAATATCTCAGCTAGCCTTAAATATGGATTTTTGTTATTTGTTTTGTTTGATTTGTTAACCCGTCAAGCGCCTGGCCATTTTACTTTTTTACGTGCCAAACGTCCGGGCCTGTACGGAAGCTCTGAAATCGAATCGAATCATTATGAATTAAGCTATTTAATTGTACATCATCGCATACATCAAAACGGTTTTGTAGTTCGAGCTGAAAGGTTTCGGGACTTTGGATTAGAGCACGAGGGGGACGAAGCGTTGACTTCTTTAGACGTGACCTCTCCAATTTAACGTTTATGTTCAGTGTGCCTCTTAACATTAGGTGATCGCTGCCGGTTTTCACCCTCACAATCACTGAACATTTGTCGTCTGGTCGTCATAATGAAGTTAATCTCATTTTTTGTCGATCCGTCGGGGCTCGACCACTTCCTGTGGGGCCGTTTCTAGAAGAAAGAGTTCATCATAAAGAGTCCCTCTTTCTCCATAAAGTCGGCCAGCTGCTGGCCCCTTGGGTTCCGTTGCCCTATTCCGAATTTCCCTACTTTCAGCTCACCGTTCTCTCTTGTGTCTAGTTTTGCGTTGAAGTCTCCCATTAACACCGTATAGTGTGTTTTGTAGGAATACATGGCTCTAGATATATCCTCATACATTTCCTCCACCTCCTCATCGGGATGTGCCGAGGTTGGTGCGTAAACCTGTATGACTTTCAGCGAATACCGTTTGGTGATTCTGAATATAAGGTACGCAACCCTCGTCGACACACTCTCAATCTTTACAACGTTGTTAACGAGGGGCTTGTGGACGATAAATCCAACATCTCCTTGGGTCAGATGGTCGCCCTCTCGGTGATAGAACAAGTTGCCGGATTCGAGGATTACCATGTCTTCCCCTTCTCTTCCTATAATATGTCAGCGTAACTTGTCTATCTCTTCTTCCAGCTCCAGGTTCTTTTCGTCAGTCCTCAGGGAGCGTGCGTTATTTTTTTGCCAGGTCGAGTCGTCTTAGGTGGCAACCGAACCTCCACCGGAGATTCTTAGCACCCCCTCCCCGCCGTTACCATGGTCGCCACCGTAGCCAGGAATAGCGGGGCCCCCGGGGACTGGGGGCCATTTCTTCGTAACTTTAATCATGGGGGTATATTGCCATAGTTGTCACGCATGGCAAGCGGGTTGGCAACCGCACTTTTTTATTCTTGTTATCAGAAAGATGCTGCTGCCCATCTTCTGCCTCAGTTTCCCTCTGTCGCCTCTTACGACACCCACGGGAATATATGGGGTAGTGGGTATTCTTACATGGCGCTACGAGAGAAATTTAATTGTATATGAATCAGTGCAATTCTACTTTAATACTGAGAAATGAGATTATTATTATCAATCTCATTTCAAAATTGTGTGATAAAATTATGCGAACGACACACAAACGCTAGCCACCGTGAGAAACCAGCTGGGGACGCTTCTATTAGTTGAAACATTTTAGATAGCAATGTATGGAAACATTGGAAAAATTAAGTGTAATGTAGTACTTTTATCTATCGGTATATAATAAAGCAAAAGAGTTTTTTTGTTTGTTTAAACACGCTAATCTCTGGAACTACCAGTCGGATTTAAATATTATTTTTGTATGTTATAGACAGATTCATGGGGAATAGTATGGGGCCTATACTATAGCGCCTGGCAATTTTACTTTTTTACGCGCCAAACGTCTGGGCCTGTATGGTAGGTCGTCCGATACTAGCAGGCGCTAATGTAAAAATTATATGTTTTTAATTTTGTATGCCAGTTATATGTATATGTAGAAAGGATGTTAAGAATATAGAGAACTTAAATGGAAAGCTTTATTCCCACTTCTTATGAAGGATGATATTATGATGTATAGAGTCACATGAAAAGGCTTTTAGAATAGAATAGAATCACTTTTATTCAATATAGTACTACTACCACCGGTTCGGATAAAACCTCTGTCCTGGGAAGAACCAGCAAGAAACCCAGCGGGACTTTTTTCTTTAAATAAGGTTAATTTACAATAGATTACTTAATACAACTATAAATTGTACAGAGACTAACTTTGTAGTTAAGAATAATAATTAATTCGTTTGCACGAATTAATTATCCAACGAGTCAATGATAAGCTAGTAACGGAATACGACAAGCGCACTGTCCCACGCCAGAGCCAAGACTGCCCTAACGGCGGCCGCTCCGTCCGTTTTATACAACCAGAACAGGCGCAGGTGTGCGGTGCACGTGTTGTTTACAAGAATTACGTCTAGCAACACCGACGCCGCCGCACGTGCAATGGTGCTGGTGCCGTCATATATAAAACTTAAACGTATTGAATCATTATTAATTACGCTTTAATTGTATATGAATTATGAATCAGTACAATTCTACTTTAATACATTATATTTATTATCAGTCTCATTTCAAAATTGTGTGATCAAATTATGCGAACGAAACATAAACGCTAGCGATGAGAACCGACAAAAACCAGCAGGGGACGCTTCTATTAGTTCAAACATTCTAGATAGCAATGTATGGAAAAATTAAGAAAATTAATTGAGTACTTTTATCTATCGGTATCCCCCGTGTAGTGGCGGGTAAGAATACCCACTACCCCATATCTTCCCGTGGGTGTCGTAAGAGGCGACAAAGGGAAACTGATACAGAAGATGGGCAGCAGCATCTTTCTGATAAAAGCCAAAAAACAATAAAAAACTGCGGTTGCCAACCCGCTCGCCAAGCGGCAACTATGGAAATATACCCCCATGAGCGACGACACAAAGAAACGGCCCCAGTCCCCGGCGGCCCGCTATTCCTGGCTACGGTGGCGACCATGGTAACGGCGGGCAGGGGTGCTAAGAATCTCCGGTGGAGGTTCGGTTGCCACTACGACGACTCGACCTGGCAACATATAACGCACGCACCCTGAGGACTGACGAGAAGATCCTGGAGCTGGAAGAAGAGATGGATAAGTTACGGAATAGAATAGGACTATCCGAGGTCCGAAGAGAGGGGAGGACACGGTAATCCTCGAATCCGGCAACTTATTCTATCACCGAGGGCGACCATCTGTCCCAAGGAGGTGTCGGATTTATCGTCCACAAGTCTCTCGTTAACAACGTTGTAAAGATCGGGAGTGTGTCGACGAGGGTTGCGTACCTTATACTCAGAATCACCAAACGGTATTCGCTGAAGGTCATACAGGTTTACGCACCAACCTCGGCACACCCTGATGAGGAGGTGGAGGAAATGTATGAGGATATCTCTAGAGTCTAGAGCCATGCATTCCTCCAAACCCACTATACGGTGTTAATGGAGACTTCAACGCAAAACTAGGCACAAGAGAGAGCGGTGAGCTGAAAGTAGGAAATTCGGAATAGGCAACGGAACCCAAGGCGCCAGCAGCTGGCCGACTTTATGGAGAAAGAGGACTTTATGATGAACTCTTTCTTCCAAAAGCGGCCCAACAGAAGTGGACCTGGTCGAGTCCCGACGGTTCGACAAAAATGAGATTGACTTCATTATGACGACCAGACGACAACTGTTCAGTGATGTCTCAGTGATCGCGAGGGTGAAAACTGGCAGCGATCACCGAATGGTGAGAGGCACTGAACCTAAACGTTGTTGGAGAGGTCACGTCTAATGAAGTCAACGCCCGTCCCCTCGTGCTCTAATCCAAAGCCACGAAAATTTTCAGCTCGAGTTACAAAATCGTTTTCAGTGCCTAATAGATTGCAATGAAGTGGACGATATGAATGATAAGCTTGTGAAAACTGTACATGCGGTCTGAGCTAAGTTCTGTAAGACCCGTCGCAGAAGAACACAAAATCTCCGATCACACTCTTAATCTCATGGCTGTTAGACGGGAGATGAAGCCGCAGTCTTCAGCAGATTTGACAGAATACAGGCAACTGAACAGTCAGATCTCTAAATGCATGCGGCGGGACTTGCGCAACTTCAACACAACTCGTATTAAAGAAGCGATCGAGCGGAACCAGGGCTCCAAAGTCTTTGCCAGAGATCTGTCTGCCTGAAAGAGCCAACTGTCGAAGCTGAAGACCGATTGTGGGTATCGTTTCCGGGACACCTGAGATTTTGAGTGAGATTGAGAGGTTCTATGGGCAGCTGTACACGTCATCGTTGGAGCCACGCGCAAGTGTGAGTAACGATCCAAGAGCAAGTCTTATCCGACACTATTCCGATGATATCCCGGACGTCAGTCTGAGCGAGATTAGAATGGCCTCCAGCACCTTAAAACGGCAAGGCCCCAGGCGATGGAATTACAGCGGAGCTTCTGAAAGCGGGTGGAAAACCGGTACTTGAAGTCCTTCAGAAGCTCTTTAATTCCGTCCTCCATGGTGGCACTACACCGGAGGGGTGGAGCAGAGTGCGGTGGTCTTGTTCTTTAAGAAAGGCGATAACGCTTTTTTGAAGAACTACAGACCGATTTCCCTTCTGAGCCGCGTCTACGTGCTGTTTTCGAGAGTCATTACGAATTGTCTCGCACACAGACTCGACGACTTCCAGCCTCCCGAACAAGCCGTTTCCGAAAAGGCTTTAGCACCATAAACCACATACATACCCTTCGGCAAATTGTACAGAAAACCGAAGAGTACAATCTGCCACTTTGCCTTGTATATGGACTATGAGAAAGCCTTTGATTCCGTCGAAATTTAGGCGGTGCTGAAGTCCCTTCAGCGGTGCCAAGTGGACTGTCGGTATATCGAAGTGCTGAAGTGTTTGTACAGTAGGACTACGATGGCTATCCGAGTACAGAACCAGAGTACGAAACCTATCCAACTGCAGAGAGGGTGTAAGACAGGGTGACGTTATATTCGAAACTCTTCACCGCTGCATTGGAAGACGTTTTCAAGCTACTGGACTGAAAGGATACGTATTAACATCAATGGCGAGTGCATCACTCACCTTCGATTTGCCGACGATATAGTCCTTATGGCAGAATCGCTGGAGGATCTAAGCACTATGCTCAATGACCTCAATAGTGTCTCCCAACGGATAGGTCTCAAGATGAACATGGACAAAACAAAAATCATGTTTAATGTCCATGTCACACCTATGCCGGTAGTTGTTGGGAGCACTAAGCTCGAAGTTGTTGACGAATATGTTTACCTGGGACAAATAGTCCGACTAGGTAAGTCCAACTTCGACCGAGAGGTCAATCGACGGATTCAACTCGGCTGGGCAGCGTTCGAGATTACGACCCATCTTCTCGTCAGGCATACCTCAAAACCTCAAAACGAAATTGTACAACCAGTGCGTTGCCAGTGATGACATACGGAACTGAGACGTGGTCCTTCACTGCTGGCCGTATGAGGAAGCTCAAGGTCGCTCAGCGAGTTATGGAGAGGGCTATGCTCGTTTCTCTGCGTGATAAACTTAGAAATGAGGATATCCGCAGTAGAACCAGAGTAACCGACATAGCCCAAAGGATTAGTAAGCTTAGTGGCAATGGGCCGGCCATATATCGAAGAACCGACAACCGATGGGGAAGAAAGGTTCTCGAGTGGCAGCCTGTACCGGCAGGCGAAGTGTAGGGCGTCCCCACTAGATGGAGTGACGACCTGGTAAGACATGCAGTCAATGGATGGTGGTTCGGGACCGTGCTTTGTGGCATTCCGTGGGGAGGCCTATGTTCAGCAGTGGACTTGTGAAGGGCTGTAATGATGATGAATGATGATGTATCGGTATATGTTCGTTATAGAGCGAATTAAAATTTTATCCTCTCTCCTCCCCTTCCGGGTGAGCGTCACCCTGCGTGTAGAAAATGTCCCGATGTGCGGTTTTTCCATTTTAAAAGAAACCCACACGATACATAGGAGAAATAAATTATACCTCTTATTAATGAGCATAATTATTATATTCTTTACTTGAGTCATTAGGAAGAAGCTGCGCCCACCTGATTTTTACCTCTTTCGCCTCTTACGACACCCACGAGAGGTTATGACTTACACCGCCACTACACAGCAAATTCAGCGTTATTTACAAAGTTTATTCTTTAATGAATACTAGGGGATGGGATGAAAGGAACAGTGTTATCTAAACTTAGACGTATAATACAGGTAAAGATAATGTGTGGGAAAATAGCATGACGAATAATACTTTATTTTCACTTGTCGTACTTTATTTTTTTAGTTTAGAAAAATACATAATACTTTATTTAATCAAAAAAAGGTAGCAACCGCTTGAGCCGTGAACTTTTAAACATTATTTTTCTTATAAAATAATTTAAAATATAATAATAATAAAAACTCCTACCCTAGAAATTAAAGTTAAAAAGTTACAGCCTATATACGTTCCACTGCTGGAGACAGGCTTCCTCTCATTTCTGAGATGGTTTTAGGGCAGGAAGTGTCTGCGCTGCCTGCCCCAATACGTGTTGGGAACTTCACTTGTCTTCAAAATTTTTTTCTTATTAATAAAAAATACTAGGCGGAAAACACGGGAATTTGAACTGAGAAGGCGCGATTTTTGTCAACATCAAATTATTTTGTTAAATCTACTTAAATCTAATTTTCTTCGTTTAAATCTTGTAAAGAAACTTGTAAAACAGTATAATTAATAGTCTTGTAAATAATTACCATGTTAAATACTGAGGCCGGGGGTGTATCCCCCCGGCCAGCAAAGGCCCGGGTCCCTCAGGGAAACGTGCTAGAAGAATGGACTCCCAGAATGCAGGCGATGTAAACAACGGCGGGGCCGGGTGAGGACTGTTTTGAAACCAAATTATAAAATATAAAATATTTATCCTGAAAACTCTACTAACAGTGAATTTAAAGTTTTTCTTGAAACCTCCAATAACGAAAGGCTGGGCAATAAGAGTCCAATATATCTAAACCATATTTTTACAACTGACAGATATTTTTACAACAAAATCGCAGTCGTGTTCATACAATATATCACAGCTAATATTTTTTTAACAAACACGGCTTGCCTGGAAAAGTACAAACTGAAGGCGTATAACGGCACAAATTGAGAAAACGGGATTCATTCGATTTGTGTCAAACAATATCTTAAATAAAAAAAATTATTGTAAACTTTCCTCAATGAGATGAGATTATTGCTGTGCGCAGGTTTCTGAAGAAAGTTGGTCAGAAAAGAGGTCCCACAGATTGTCAGCATTTCTTTCCATGTCAATACTTTACCTGACAATCTGCAGTATGATTTGTTTTCCTACAGAGTCTGAATATTCCACCTCTGCAACAGTGTTACAAATGTTTTAAATTTAAAACAATAATTGAAAAAGGAGGATTAACAAGTATTTTGGATGATAATAATTACTACACCTTGTATACAGATATACAGATGGCAGTAAAACTGATTCTCATGTAAGGAGCGCTTTATATGTTCCCCAGATAAAGTTCTGTCACTAGCCCTTCTTATTAGTTTGTGGTCAAAGCTTTCTTCTCGATAATAAATGTACTATATTTACTGCAGAGGCATATTATGCAGTCTTTGAAGCTCTGAAGCGAATTTATTCTGTAAATAATTATAAATATTTCTTTATATTAACTGATACTCTCAGTTTAATTTCTTGTATAGAAAATTACTCAATTTATTTTAAAACTAACTACATTGTGTATAATATTAGAGGATGTTACGGTGCATCTGAATGCACCCTTATAAATAAATCTAATAAATCTTAAATAGATAATAATATAGATATGATATAGATATAATCTTAAATAGATAATAGTAATATAATATTCTAATCTAAAAATAAAAACTAATAAATTATTACATATTGTTAATTTAAAATAATTATTCTACGAAACCATAGAATAGTTAATTTAATCCGCGCACCGTGAACCATTTTGCTCACCGATCTTTAAAACGAAAGACTCGGTAGGATTCGTACGACCACGAGTCCCCGTTCGGGCCATTCCTTGGTCATTTCTACCTGAGACTGTTTGAAGTTCGCAACGCGCGTGAGCCTAAACTAACGACCGTTGAACTTGCTACGTACAGCCAAAATTTAAATTATTCAAGTGCAGTTGATCCTGCTGGAGTTCTTATTTATTTATACATTGTAACTGTTCTGCTTAGTTCCTATCTCTTCTGCTGAGGCTGCTTAGTGCTTAGCTTTAGGAATTTTTAACTTCCTAGAAGGGGTGCTGGAATTTGACTAGGTCGCATATAGTGCTATAGGAAGTTTCCCTAATGCTGGCCTCCGTCTGGGATTCCAGGATCTACCTACTACCTAAGGGCTACCTGCTTGCCGTGCCGCGAGCTAACGGAGTGTTGGCCTACCCTCCTACTAACGGCCATCATCACCGTTGGGCTTGGGTATTATCGGCTCCTTCTACTAGCTGGCTGTCTACAACCCTGAGAGAACAGCGCTCGGACTTCGCCCCTACGTCAGGCCAGTGATCCCCTTCATAGAAACTTACTTTGTACGTGTGCGGAAGTAAGATAAATAAAAATAATAATTAACTATAAACCTTGACTTTTTTAAGAACTTACCTACTTCTGAACCCCTAACGGCACAAGGATTATTAGGATAGCTTAGTGTTGGAGTCGAGATAGTGTGTAGAGATGAGTTGTTGAGTGCAAGTACTGAAAACTAACTTTAATTTTACTATATTTCTTGAAGAGAGATTTTACTTCGATAGCTTTACTTTACTAAATTGACTGGACTATTAAACTGAGTAATAAGAGGACTGTATAAAGAAAGGTGGGACAATTTAACAACTATTTATTAACTATTTACAACAATTATGATGCAGTACAATTAATTAATATAATTAGATTAGGAGTACCCTTAACCGACGAGCGTGTATGCGTAGATATATGGATGTAAAGGAGGCGAGAGAGATGTGCCAGGATCGTGCCAAGTGGAAGTCCGTAGTCTCTGCCTACCCATCTGGGTGACAGGCGTGAGTGTTTATGTTATGTATATGTACAATTAATTACTAAATTTAACTAATTAGGGAAACACTAGAGGGAGATTTCTTCTTTTCTTGAGAGTCTTCTTTCTTCACTGCCGCTCGGGAATCGAATGACTCCCAGCTGCCGGACGCCCTTCTTTTATTTGCGTCGTTTATTTGACGTCGAAGGCATCACGTGACGTCCGGCGGTGTGCGGTGTGTGCGGGGCGTAACGGGTAAGAGGGGGCGACGGGGGCGGTGGCTCCCTTCGCCGTCCGTAACAAGGACATTTACTTAACTTGTCAAAAAAGGGTGTTGAAGTCGCCTTTATGTGTCCTTCACATAAAGGTAATACTGGAAATGAAATCACCGATAAGACTGCATGTGAAGGAAAAATCTACTTGATGTAAGCCATATTTTACCTGTACCTTTTACTGACTGTTATACTGAAATAAGAAAGAATATTTGTTTATTATGGAAATGTATGTGGAAGAACGACCAAGAAAACAAAGACGAGTGATATGGAAGTATCCAGGACGAAATACCTGTAAAGCCGTAGTACGCTAAATTGAAAAAAACTAATCGTGACTGTAAATCGACTGCGGTTCGGCCACCATAAAACTCCTGCACACCTTGCTCGTCTAAGAATATTGTCCTCGAACTTGTGTCCACATTGTGATCAAGTTTGAACTATTCATCACCTGTTGTTTGAATGCGGCTAATTTAACTTTACATGGTTTTTATTAGCTAGTGAAGAGTGCGTGAAAGTGACAGTGAAAGTGAACCCATCACAAATAATGACCACTGCCGCTTGACTGTGTTTTTGATAAATATTTTTACAAAATCTATAAAAACGCAGATCCAGATCCTTGCGTTTTTCTAGAAGACATGGCTTAAAGAACAAGCATCCAAGCCAAAAATCTTATCTTAATAAATAATATATTACATAGACATACATAGTGATTATTCGAGATTTGATCCTGTTATGTTAACCCTGTCACGTATGCGTAAGGCCGGTTATATACGTCAGATTTTTTCATCCGACAGTCCGACCCGATTGTCTGATCAGACTGTCTGAAGGCACTCGTGCCATACGTTTGTTTGAATACTATCACATCTGATCCGATAGTCGGATCAATTCGAGCGCCAAGGCGTTTACGATTTTTGCCGGTCCGAAGGTGCGGTCTGCATACTTTTGTACAGAGACCAAATAGACGGCCGATTCCTCCATCCGACTGGTCAGTTGACTCTCTAGCGTGACATAGAACGGACGCATCGCATCGTTGTGGTTTGGACGATGGCGGAAAATTACAACATCGAACGGCTTATTATGGCCGTAGAAAAACGTACTTGCTTATGGTAAGTGAGGTATCACGATAGACAGATGAAAGATTTGGCTTGGGAAGACGTGTGTAACGAAATATTGGACGAAGCGTGGGTTTCAATGGACGTTGAAAAGAGAAAGAAAATATGTAAGTAATTTTTTTTTTTTTTTTCTCGATTGTACCTCAAACTAAACAAGATATTGTTGATAACTATACAAATTTTCAGTTTACGTCAATAGAAAAATAATACGATATATTTTATAGGCAAGTAAATAATAGCATTTCATGCCCATATTGTAAGCATGTCGCAACAAGTTTTATTGTAGGTATTTGACTACAATAAAGCAAATTAATATCTCAGTAATTTTGGATGTTTTAAGTGGAAATTACTCTCGGTAAGTCTTGTCAGATTGATTGGGTGAATCCAATAGCAATGTTTTTTTCTTTCGCACTAACACAAGCAAATATGCAATAAGTAACAGTAATTCATCGTCCATCTTTTCTTTCTGCTCCGTATGCAGAAAGAAAAGTGAGAACGACTGAGTTCATAAAAAGTCTGGCGCAAGAATCGGATGTGTATCGAGTAAACACGATCAGATAGTCTGAACAGACAAGCGGAAACAAAATCTGACGTGTATTCCCAGCCTACGGATCTCAAACGTAGACAGAGAATCTAGTAGACGGCGGGGACACGTAACCGCTATTCTGCCTTTCATTCACGCATCACAGTGCTGCCATTTTGGCAATGTTACCCACAAAATAGGGAGATTTTGTTTGTGGAGCGTACGTCAGTAATTCTAGACCACTTTATTCACATGTTATTTAATAGGATAATGAAAGCAAATGAAACAAATAGGTAATATTAAAAACAAATATTAAAACATATTTATTTGTTAAGAAAATCAAAATAATTACACTTATACGTATTGGTAATTCCAATTTAATTATAATTTTGAATTACCAATATAGCTTTAATGAGAAGCATTATGTGATTGTCAATATACGGAAATCTTTATTGATGGGATCGATCGAGTTAAGTAGATTGCTATCCTTTTCGTTCACAAGAGCTTTGGCCTTAAACTCTTCAAGAATTTGTTCCAGATTTGCCACTTTTATTTTAGACGCCTTGTTTTCTGACGAAGAGCGTGCACGATAGATTTTGCTGCTGAGTCAATATCTTGGTAAGACTTTGGCGTACCCAGTGCCTGAAACAGAAAGTTAAAATGTTTTAATCCATTAAACATATTAGCGACCGTTATTGATCGCAAACAAGAGATTTTCAATTGTGCTCATCATGTTACATATCACCTATACCATATTCAGCAAAGCAAAATACAAAATAAACAGGAAATTAATGGCTCTCAAAAACAACGACAAATAATGCTGCGTAATGTCAGTGAGTACTTCAGCTTTTTTACATATACAAAATTAAAGGTAAAGATAACATACGCTACTGTTCAATATCTGGTTTTAGTGTTTAACCTTAGCCCACTTGTATGACAGTTAGGTACCACCAGTTTTCGTAAGCGGCACAACACAATCTTTTAAAAACTTAAAACCTACCGCAAATGTGCTTGGTAGTTCCATAACTACATCATCAATCTAATGCCCATTTTTAGTAATTTTAACGTCCCCCTTGAAAAATATCACATAATCTCAATATTATTTAGCATTCAATAAAAAAATATAACAGCATGTCATTACATAATAACTATAACTTTTATATTAATTCTTATCACTAGTACTAGTGTTTAGTTAGCAAGACAATGAAAATTAAAGACGCACCGTATTTGGTTGTTCCATCACTAAATCATCAGGTTCAGGTTGTGTTACATTTTTCAATTTACTTCTATATATTTAGTGAAAAGAAATCATGTCTTTTAAATTCCCTTTTATCCTATCATAGTCCATCATATTATAGTTACTTTAGTTAACCAGAGCCGTGGTAGCTCAGATGGTTAGCGCTCGCTGTAAGTTTCACAGTACGCGAGTAACCCGGGTTCGATCCCCGCCGGCACCAATGAAATTGTTAATTGAATTTTGCTGATTTACCACGTGCTCGGCGGTGAAGGAAAACATCATGAGGAAACCTGCATGTCTGAGAAATCAAAAAAAAATATTTCGAAGACATGTGAAGTTCGCCAACACGCATTGGGGCAGCGCGGCGGACATTTCCTTGCCCTAAAACCCTCCCAGAAATAAGAGGAGGCCTGTGCCCAGCAGTGGGACAGGCCTCCTCTCATTTCTGGGAGCTATAGGCTGTAACTTTACTTTTACTTTACTTTTATTTAAGACTACTTATAAAAAAAAACACAGTTAGAAGATTTAAAATACGACCATATTTAAGCATACAAACTTTTATTGTATAAAGTGATGGGACAGCATTACGAAACAATTCAGTTCTTGTCCTTTTTCGGACTAATAAATTCCTTTCAAAAAGCCTGGAGCAAAGTCGAGAGTATTTAGTAGGTTCCCAGTTCTTCTTACCGGTTTCTAAAACTCATTTTCTTTTTATTTCCGAATCTGAATAATATAAATTTGAATGACATAATAAGCACAGTATATTAAAACAATGTAATATGTAGTATAATATAGGTACTCTCGCTGTAATCGTAGGCGAGGTCGTACTGGGTAATTATAAACTTAATGGCAACATAGGCTTGAGGTTATAATATCGCTAATAATGATAATATCATTATAATTTATAGAAAAAAATGACCGTGAACATTACTTTAATTAATACTTTTTTTTTTATAGGATAGGGTGACAAACGAGCACACAGTCCACCTGATGGTAAGTGGTTTGTGACCTATAGACATCTACATCATCTTCATTAAAGAATCAAAATGCAGATGCGTTGTCACCCGTGAGGACTAAGATGGAATGCCTTTTCCAGTAAAAAGGGTCTCCGTTCTCTACACCACCATACGAAACACAGCGGTGTTAAGCTGCTATTTTACGCTGGTATTCTGTGAGAGCGTGGTCCTTCCTCGGTCGAGCTGACCCATCTTCGTACCTACAACTATACTACTAATATAGCTGCAGCATGGCTCTACCACAAAAACTTCCATGTAAATCGTGATTCTGAAAGTTATTTAAAACATATTCATGAAATAAGTATTTACGCGGGAAACGTAATGCCTCTAATTTTTCGTTCACTGCGACTTTTACAGCCCATAACACTGTACGACACTATGATATGGTATAAAATCAAATAATTTTTTAACTTAAACGTACAATTATCGAGTTTTATTTTGCAAATAAAGTTTTAAACAAAATAATAAACATTGAAACACTCCATGACAGTTGCAGTGTCTGCCACTAAAAAATGCCAAACAACTTGTCAGGTGGTACGGGAATAAGGACAACAATATAGTAGCTTATATCTCTTTCACAGTGCTAATGCGTCCTTTGTTTTGAAAATGAAACAAAACACATCACGCTGTCTATTGGATTCTCTGTCTACGATCACAAAACATATTAGTGATACACAAACTAACTAATAATGATATTGATATTCTCTTGGTAGAGAGTAATTGTGTTCTGTGCGTGTGGAAGTTACAAACTAACTAGAAACACTCACGCGTCAGACTGACATCTCTGGTACCGTTAGTTACGACCAAAGAGTATAGTAATTGGTTACGACCGTACAGCAAATTAGAACATGACATTTTTTTAAATATAAATGGGATATAGGCAAAGGAATAATTTTATTTCAGTCTAGTATAATCTCTGTATATTATACCTTTGCCATGTAATTACTACTTTTTTTGTTATTAATTTATTATGAAGAAGGAGAATTAGTAGAAATAAAATGCATTGTGTATATTATTTATTATATGATTTATTTTTTAACTTTTTATACTTGTTTAAGGCTTTCTTTGCATTGCACAATTGAGAATTAAAATACATTTTAAAACTAAAATTATGTACAAATACACTAAAGCTAAAGAAAATGTCCTGTCGAAATATATCACCTAGTAAACAATAAACGTCCTTTTGTAAAATAAAGCAGTAAAATGCCAATAAAAGTTTATTTAGTTAGTTCATACTATCACAGAACACATTATTTCACCAGAAGAACGCCAACTCATACCAAAAACGGAAACACGTGCTTTATGAGCATACATAGCGTTACGGTGGGCGCTCATATAAAACGTTTTAGCAGGAATTTCAAAGCTTGAGCCCCACTTTGAACTTTTATTTGCTATTCGAGCACCAAGCCCTCACAAACCCAGGTGAACCACATCACCAAAATCACTCGAATATACTTTAGATTGTGGATAAAACTAGCAAAAGTAGTCACGTATTTTCTGAACAGATTGTTTTATAAACCATTCATTATTTTGATAAGATTGCTTTTGCACACATTATTTTACGCTGTTACCGATATAACATTGATGTGTCAGAGTTATTCTTCAGAACATTAACGTTAATTTAAATCAGCCAAATCCTCACGGCGATTAATCAGCCCAACACGTGATCTGAAACAGATACAATCCGAGTCAACATAATCCCTCATAACAATCTGCTTGACAATCTATACCCAGCCTGATAACCCACTGTTCTCCCATTATAAGAAATTCGCAGATCGATGATTTTGGTGCTTTTTATTTCGCAAAACTTCACCACTTTCGATGATGATCGTGCACAAAATTTGAATAACGAATTACATTTACAGTCAATATCATAAAAGAGTTAACATCACGTGGCCCTCTGTATATTCACGACGACATGACTGTATCGCCCGTTTCACAAACGAAAAAGTCAGCAGCCTAAGACCATATTCTATAGGCCAAACATAAAATCCAACCTGGCGAACAATTTGAATTTCAGAAAATATTTTCATAGAAAGACGTTGACAACAAATGTCTTTTTTCCTCCATTAACCACGGTTTTGATCTCGTTACCATTTATCAATTTAATCTAATGACCGACCGGTAACAACCGCAACTCAGAGTAATATGTATGAATTATACCAGATAAACCAAAAAGCTCCACATGATTTTGGTATCCACCCTTGTAATGGCCATGAGGAAAGAACAGCGATATTTTTTTCTTGCTTTTGTTTTCCACGATTATTGACAAAACCATGATTGTGTGCAAAATTTTCAGCTTCATACAAATTGCATCAGTCTGTACTTCATAGAAAAACCAAAATAAAAATTTCCAAGGAAACCAGGAAACCTCTAAACTGACAGCTACGCGACAGTAAGGCCTACCTACATACGGAATTCCGAATCGGAATATCGAAACGGAATCCCGAAACGGAATTCCGTGAACACATCACACACATACGTTTATTTCCGGTCGGAATGACAAGGGTCAGTTGAGAGAGGTTAGCCATTGAATCTAGACCAGGGTGATGCAACTTTAGCGAAAGCTGAAAATCTGCACACAATCATGATTTTGTCAATGCATGTTGGGCTTGTAAGAATAAAGCGAGAAAAAATATAGCTGTTTCTTCCTTCATGTTGTTTTAGATTGACATTTTATAAATTAGATACAAAATTCATATTATATCGGAAGAAACTAAAAATGTTAATTTGTGTTGTTTTTTTGGTTTGTTTTTAAATTATAATTACATACATATTACTCTGAGATTTGCAATTAATTTAATATTAATTGATTAAAATTAAATTATTAAATATTAGCAGAATTCTATCAAAAGAAGTCGTGAATTAATAGAAGAAAAAATGACATTTGTTTGTCAACGTCTTTTATATTGAAAATATTTTCTGAAATTTATTCAAATTTATTTTATAGGTTTAGATTTTAATATTTATTATTGATTTTTGCTTAAATTTAGTTATTATGGGCTCAGAATACTTTACTGTTTGTAGGCGAATACACATATCATAATATCGTGAATATTAGTAAAGATTTTTATGAGATGTTAACTCTGATAAGATATTGACTATAAATGAATTCATTATTTCAAAATTTTATGCACGATGTGTGATCATCACGAAAGTAAATTGTTGTGCAACAAAAAGCACAAAATCATCTGATCACTTTCTGCAGGTTTCCTATAATAGGAAAAGAAAAACTTATGACAAAATTGTGGTAAGTCTATAAACATTTTGAATTTATTGATCGTTATTTGTAGGTATTATTACTATATTGACTGAATTGTATCTGTTTCAGATCACGTATTTCGGCTGAGTTAAGTTTTCACCATGAGAATTTTGCTGATTTAAATTTACGTTAATGTTCTGTGAAGAATAACTCTGACAATACATGTGTTATATATCAGTAACAAGCGTGAAATATTATGTGCAAAAGCAATAAAAAACATCAATAATAATGTATAGTTTATAAAACAATCTATCTTCCAGAAAATAAAATAACCAACTATACATATTTATAGTTTTATTTTATCTCCATACTATCTAATATATCGAGTAATTTGTGCAACCTCTCCAATGTATAATTTACCCTATAGGTTTGTGAGGCTTGAGCCCAAATTACTGAATATGCTTAAATAAAAGTTCAAAGTACAAAATACAAAGGTTTGAAATTCGCTAAAAGTTTTTATATGGGCGCTCACCGTAGCGCTTTTTAGTGTACACTTATAAAGACGTGTTTCCGTTTTTAGCATGAAGTTGGCGTTCTTCTCTTGATAGAGAGTAATTGTGTTCTGTGGGGTTCGATTCGCCAGCGAACAATACGACGACGATTTTCTGATTGCGATTCCACTGTTGCTGTATTATTGCCACTGTGCATCCCTTATCACGCTAAGCATTATAGTCAATATTATGTAAAAGATCTATCTATCCAGAGATATGTTTTGAATGTGGATGTCTGTAAACTTTTCGACGAATTATTAAATAAAATAAGACAGCGTCACGAAAGCTATACTCTATTAGATTAATGTAAAACATAAATAAACATTTGTTTCAGCTATCGTGCGATAACACAGAGCAGCCCGTCGGATTACTGTTGCCGCGACTCGTACAAAATCTATGGAAGAATTGCCGAGCGGCTTTTTCCGTCGCGATTCCTAACGGTAAAAAGAATCAATCTCAGAATACGGAATTCGAATCAGAGATTCGGTCGGAAAATATTGCGTGGTGCGGGTCATAGATTTCATATGGATGCGTTCGAATTTATCGGTCATCGAAATATTCCCGAACTGGAACCCCGCTGCATGCTGCCGTCCACATACATACGGGAATCTGTCTGGATCCTGCTCGATATTCCGATTCGAGATTCCGAACGCACTCAAGTCCATATAAAATCTATGACCCGCCACACACGTACGGTATTTTTCCGTACGGAATTTTCCGATCGAGATTCCATATGATTGCTTGTGCGTTCGGAACCCGAACGGAAAACCGCTCCGAACGCAAGTCTTCCATAGATTTTGTACGAGTCGCAACACACATACGTAAATTCCGTACGGAACGCTCAGTGTTCGTCGCACGACCGAAGCGGGTAGGTGTGTTAATGTATGTTTTACACATATATATAGCTTTTATGTATAGCTTTTCGTAACCTTTCATCTTATTTTATTTAATAATTCATCGCAAGAGTTTACAGACATCCATATTTAAAACATATCTCTGGATATATAGATCTTTTTACATAATATTGACTATATTGCAAGCTTAGGGAGATAAGGGGATGCACCCAGTAACAATGATACAGCAACAATGGAATCGCAATCAGAAAATCGTCGTCATTATTCGCTGCCAGAATGTCTAGACTCAATGGCTAACCTCTCTCAACTGACCCTTGTTATTCCGAACGGAAATAAACGTATGTGTGTGATGTATTCACGGAACCTGATTCAGGATTCAAAATGGAATCATGAACGGATTTCAGATGTATGGCCGACCCAAAGCCGGCCACATACATACGGAATTCCGCTTTCGATTCCGTTTAGATATTCCGATTCGAGATTCCGAACGCAGCAAGTCCATATAAAATCTATGACCCACCACACACGTACGGAATTATTCCACGGAATTTTCTCCGATCGAGATTCCGTATGACCGCCTGTGCGTTCGGAATCCCGAACGGAAAAAAGCCGCTCCGAAAGCAAGTCTTCCATAGATTTTGTACGAGTCGCAACACACATACGTAAATTCCGTACGGAACGCGCTCAGTGTTCGTCGCACGACCGAATCAGGTAGGTGTGTTTATGTATGTTTTACATTTAATCTTATAGGTGTATAGCTTTTGTAACCTTTCATCTTATTTTAGTTAATAATTCGTCGAAAGAGTTTACAGACATCCATTTAAAGCATTTCTCGATAGATAGATCTTTTACATAATATTGACTATATTGCAAGCTTAGGGTGATAAGGGGATGCACCCAGTAACAATGATACAGCAACAATGGAATCGCAATCAGAAAATCGTCGTCATTATTCGCTGGCAGAATGTCTAGACTCAATGGCTAACCTCTCTCAACTGTCCCTTGTTATTCCGAACGGAAATAAACGTATGTGTGTGAGTATTCACGGAATCCGATCGGGATTCCAAAACGGAATCACGAAACGGAATTCCGTATAATGTGGAGCGGCCTAAGGCCGGCCTAACATGACAAAATGGCTGCATAGTGAAGGGCAAGAGGTGGGAGGGATGAGAGAAACGTCATGTAATGAATTGCTCACTGCAATTCACTGCATTTACATGGTCAAAGATTACCAGCCGTGGTGAAAGTCTTTCTGTGATACTAACTGACTGCCTGTCCTACTGCATTTTAATATTTTGAAAACTCTGGTTTATTGATGAAAAGTGAATTCAATTATAATAAAGCTATAGAAACAGTAATGGCCTTTAGTGAAGTTTGTAGAATTTGTTTATGCGTTAATGTACGCATGTTTGTTCTAAAGAAGACTAGTCTCGAAATTTGTACAAAACATTGACGAACAGTTTTGTAAGTTTGTTAATATTTTAATATTGTAAATTGAATTTGTGGTAATTTGTTGTTAATGTGTATGTAATGTGAAATACATTATAACTTGCCTGATATAAAATGCGATAGATCGGGGCTAGGCTAAGGTGCAGCGTTAATTATAGTGCAACCAGGCAAATGCAACCAGAATCTGAAAAACAGCAATTAGTCTGAGATCTTACTACGTACAGAGGAGACACCGAGGCTTAGTTGTTTGCACACTCCTTAGAGCCTGGGCTCAAACTTACTGAGTCTGTGATATTTTTGTATCTGTTCTAGTACATTTTACGAGTATTATTGCGATTTTTGTCAAGAAATTAAGATCCACCCTGGTTTGGTTTTTCAACCACTTAAAGCAGTTCTACGGGACTATTAAAGTAGGAGATTAGAGTTCACATGTGCTTACAGACAGAAATTCCCTCACTCATATTTCTCATATTCCTATCAGGCAGAAATCAGAGAAAGGAATAATGGGCACATCTGCTGCTTACACACACACATGCAATATAATCCTGTCCTGCGCTGATGAAGTCAACGCCCGTCCCCTCGTGCTCTAATCCAAAGTCCCGAAAACTTTCAGCTCGAGTTACAAAATCGTTTTCAGTGCCTAGAATTTTGCAATGAAGTGGACGATATGAATGACAAGCTTGTGGAAACTGTCCATGCGGTCGGAGCTAAGTTCTGTAAGACCCGTCGCAGAAGAACACAAAAACTCTCCGATCACACTCTTAATCTCATGGTTGTTAGACGGGAGATGAAGCTGCAGTCTTCAGCAGATTTGACAGCATACAGGCAACTGAACAGACAGATCTCCAAATGCATGCGGCGGGACTTGCGCAACTTCAATACAGCTCGTATTGAAGAAGCGATCGAGCGGAACCAGGGCTCCAAAGTCTTTGCCAGAGATCTGTCTGCCAGAAAGAGCCAACTGTCGAAGCTGAAGACCGATTGTGGCAGTATCGTTTCCGGGACACCTGAGATTTTGAGTGAGATTGAGAGGTTCTATGGGCAGCTGTACACGTCATCGTTGGAGCCACGCGCAAGTGTGAGTAACGATCCAAGAGCAAGTCTTATCCGACACTATTCCGATGATATCCCGGACGTCAGTCTGAGCGAGATTAGAATGGCTCTCCAGCACCTTAAAAACGGCAAGGCCCCAGGCGAGGATGGAATTACAGCGGAGCTTCTGAAAGCGGGTGGAAAACCGGTACTTGAAGTCCTTCAGAAGCTCTTTAATTCCGTCCTCCATGGTGGCATTACACCGGAGGCGTGGAGCAGAAGTGCGGTGGTCTTGTTCTTTAAGAAAGGCGACAACGCTCTCTTGAAGAACTACAGACCGATTTCCCTTCTGAGCCGCGTCTACGTGCTGTTTTCGAGAGTCATTACGAATCGTCTCGCATGCAGACTCGACGACTTCCAGCCTCCCGAACAAGCCGGTTTCCGAAAAGGCTTTAGCACCATAGACCACATACATACCCTTCGACAAATTGTACGGAAGACCGAAGAGTACAATCTGCCACTTTGCCTTGCGTATATGGACTATGAGAAAGCCTTTGATTCCGTCGAAATTTGGGCGGTGCTGCAGTCCCTTCAGCGGTGCCAAGTGGACTGTCGGTATATCGAGGTGCTGAAGTGTTTGTACAGTAGGGCTACGATGGCTATCCGAGTACAGAACCAGAGTACGAAACCTATCCAACTGCAGAGAGGTGTAAGACAGGGTGACGTTATATTCCCGAAACTCTTCACCGCTGCATTGGAAGACGTTTTCAAGCTACTGGACTGGAAAGGATACGTATTAACATCAATGGCGAGTGCATCACTCACCTTCGATTTGCCGACGATATAGTCCTTATGGCAGAATCGCTGGAGGATCTAAGCACTATGCTCAATGACCTCAATAGTGTCTCCCAACGGATAGGTCTCAAGATGAACATGGACAAAACAAAAATCATGTTTAATGTCCATGTCACACCTATGCCGGTAGTTGTTGGGAGCACTAAGCTCGAAGTTGTTGACGAATATGTTTACCTGGGACAAATAGTCCGACTAGGTAAGTCCAACTTCGACCGAGAGGTCAATCGACGGATTCAACTCGGCTGGGCAGCGTTCGGGAGATTACGACCCATCTTCTCGTCAGGCATACCTCAAAACCTCAAAACGAAATTGTACAACCAGTGCGTGTTGCCAGTGATGACATACGGAACTGAGACGTGGTCCTTCACTGCTGGCCGTATGAGGAAGCTCAAGGTCGCTCAGCGAGTTATGGAGGAGGGCTATGCTCGGGGTTTCTCTGCGTGATAAACTTAGAAATGAGGATATCCGCAGTAGAACCAGAGTAACCGACATAGCCCAAAGGATTAGTAAGCTGAAGTGGCAATGGGCCGGCCATATAGCTCGAAGAACCGACAACCGATGGGGAAGAAAGGTTCTCGAGTGGCAGCCTCGTACCGGCAGGCGAAGTGTAGGGCGTCCCCCCACTAGATGGAGTGACGACCTGGTAAGACATGCAGGAAGTCAATGGATGCAGGTGGTTCGGGACCGTGCTTTGTGGCATTCCGTGGGGGAGGCCTATGTTCAGCAGTGGACTTGTGAAGGGCTGTAATGATGATGAATGATGATGTATCGGTATATGTTCGTTATAGAGCGAATTAAAATTTTATCCTCTCTCCCTCCCCCTTCCGGGTGAGCGTCACCCCTCGCGTGTCAGAAAATGTCCCGATGTGCGGTTTTTTTCCATTTTAAAAGAAACCCATACACGATACATAGGAGAAATAAATTATACCTCTTATTAATGAGCATAATTATTATATTCTTTACTTGAGTCATTAGGAAGAAGCTGCGGCCCACCTCCTGATTTTTTACCTCTTTCGCCTCTTACGACACCCACGAGAGGTTATGACTTACACCGCCACTACACAGCAAATTCAGCGTTATTTACAAAGTTTATTCTTTAATGAATACTAGGGGATGGGATGAAAGGAACAGTGTTATCTAAACTTAGACGTATAATACAGGTAAAGATAATGTGTGGGAAAATAGCATGACGAATAATACTTTATTTTCACTTGTCGTACTTTATTTTTTTAGTTTAGAAAAATACATAATACTTTATTTAATCAAAAAAAGGTAGCAACCGCTTGAGCCGTGAACTTTTAAACATTATTTTTCTTATAAAATAATTTAAAATATAATAATAATAAAAACTCCTACCCTAGAAATTAAAGTTAAAAAGTTACAGCCTATATACGTTCCACTGCTGGAGACAGGCTTCCTCTCATTTCTGAGATGGTTTTAGGGCAAGGAAGTGTCCGCTGCGCTGCCTGCCCCAATACGTGTTGGCGAACTTCACTTGTCTTCAAAATTTTTTTTCTTATTAATAAAAAAAATACTAGGGCGGAAAACACGGGAATTTGAACTGAGAAGGCGCGATTTTTGTCAACATCAAATTATTTTGTTAAATCTACTTAAATCTAATTTTCTTCGTTTAAATCTTGTAAAGAAACTTGTAAAACAGTATAATTAATAGTCTTGTAAATAATTACCATGTTAAATACTGAGGCCGGGGGTGTATCCCCCCGGCCAGCAAAGGCCCGGGTCCCTCAGGGAAACGTGCTAGAAGAATGGACTCCCAGAATGCAGGCGATGTAAACAACGGCGGGGCGGGGTGAGGACTGTTTTTGAAACCAAATTATAAAATATAAAATATTTATCCTGAAAACTCTACTAACAGTGAATTTAAAGTTTTTCTTGAAACCTCCAATAACGAAAGGCTGGGCAATAAGAGTCCAATATATCTAAACCATATTTTTACAACTGACAGATATTTTTACAACAAAATCGCAGTCGTGTTCATACAATATATCACAGCTAATATTTTTTTAACAAACACGGCTTGCCTGGAAAAGTACAAACTGAAGGCGTATAACGGCACAAATTGAGAAAACGGGATTCATTCGATTTGTGTCAAACAATATCTTAAATAAAAAAAATTATTGTAAACTTTCCTCAATGAGATGAGATTATTGCTGTGCGCAGGTTTCTGAAGAAAGTTGGTCAGAAAAGGGTGTCCCTACAGATTGTCAGCATTTCTTTCCATGTCAATACTTTACCTGACAATCTGCAGTATGATTTGTTTTCCTACAGAGTCTGAATACATTCCACCTCTGCAACAGTGTTACAAATGTTTTAAATTTAAAACAATAATTGAAAAAAGGAGGATTAACAAGTATTTTTGGATGATAATAATTACTACACCTTGTATACAGATATACAGATGGCAGTAAAACTGATTCTCATGTAAGGAGCGCTTTATATGTTCCCCAGATAAAGTTCTGTCACTAGCCCTTCTTATTAGTTTGTGGTCAAAGCTTTCTTCTCGATAATAAATGTACTATATTTACTGCAGAGGCATATTATGCAGTCTTTGAAGCTCTGAAGCGAATTTATTCTGTAAATAATTATAAATATTTCTTTATATTAACTGATTCTCTCAGTTTAATTTCTTGTATAGAAAATTACTCAATTTATTTTAAAACTAACTACATTGTGTATAATATTAGAGGATGTTACGGTGCATCTGAATGCACCCTTATAAATAAATCTAATAAATCTTAAATAGATAATAGTAATATAATATTCTAATCTAAAAATAAAAACTAATAAATTATTACATATTGTTAATTTAAAATAATTATTCTACGAAACCATAGAATAGTTAATTTAATCCGCGCACCGTGAACCATTTTGCTCACCGATCTTTAAAACGAAAGACTCGGTAGGATTCGTACGACCACGAGTCCCCGTTCGGGCCATTCCTTGGTCATTTCTACCTGAGACTGTTTGAAGTTCGCAACGCGCGTGAGCCTAAACTAACGACCGTTGAACTTGCTACGTACAGCCAAAATTTAAATTATTCAAGTGCAGTTGATCCCGCTGGAGTTCTTATTTATTTATACATTGTAACTGTTCTGCTTAGTTCCTATCTCTTCTGCTGAGGCTGCTTAGTGCTTAGCTTTAGGAATTTTTAACTTCCTAGAAGGGGTGCTGGAATTTGACTAGGTCGCATATAGTGCTATAGGAAGTTTCCCTAATGCTGGCCTCCGTCTGGGATTCCAGGATCTACCTACTACCTAAGGGCTACCTGCTTGCCGTGCCGCGAGCTAACGGAGTGTTGGCCTACCCTCCTACTAACGGCCATCATCACCGTTGGGCTTGGGTATTATCGGCTCCTTCTACTAGCTGGCTGTCTACAACCCTGAGAGAACAGCGCTCGGACTTCGCCCCTACGTCAGGCCAGTGATCCCCTTCATAGAAACTTACTTTGTACGTGTGCGGAAGTAAGATAAATAAAAATAATAATTAACTATAAACCTTGACTTTTTTAAGAACTTACCTACTTCTGAACCCCTAACGGCACAAGGATTATTAGGGATAGCTTAGTGTTGGAGTCGAGATAGTGTGTAGAGAGATGAGTTGTTGAGTGCAAGTGTACTGAAAACTAACTTTAATTTTACTATATTTCTTGAAGAGAGATTTTACTTCGATAGCTTTACTTTACTAAATTGACTGGACTATTAAACTGAGTAATAAGAGGACTGTATAAAGAAAGGTGGGACAATTTAACAACTATTTATTAACTATTTACAACAATTATGATGCAGTACAATTAATTAATATAATTAGATTAGGAGTACCCTTAACCGACGAGCGTGTATGCGTAGATATATGGATGTAAAGGAGGCGAGAGAGATGTGCCAGGATCGTGCCAAGCCAGCTGCCGGACGCCCTTCTTTTATTTGCGTCGTTTATTTGACGTCGAAGGCATCACGTGACGTCCGGCGGTGTGCGGTGTGCGGGGCGTAACGGGTAAGAGGGGGCGACGGGGCGGCGGCTCCCTTCGCCGTCCGTAACAAGGACATTTACTTAACTTGTCAAAAAAGGGTGTTGAAGTCGCCTTTATGTGGATTCCTTCACATAAAGGTATTACTGGAAATGAAATCACCGATAAGACTGCATGTGAAGGAAAAATCTACTTGATGTAAGCCATATTTTACCTGTACCTTTTACTGACTGTTATACTGAAATAAGAAAGAATATTTGTTTATTATGGAAATGTATGTGGAAGAACGACCAAGAAAACAAAGACGAGTGATATGGAAGTATCCAGGACGAAATACCTGTAAAGCCGTAGTACGCTAAATTGAAAAAAACTAATCGTGACTGTAAATCGACTGCGGTTCGGCCACCATAAAACTCCTGCACACCTTGCTCGTCTAAGAATATTGTCCTCGAACTTGTGTCCACATTGTGATCAAGTTTGAACTATTCATCACCTGTTGTTTGAATGCGGCTAATTTAACTTTACATGGTTTTTATTAGCTAGTGAAGAGTGCGTGAAAGTGACAGTGAAAGTGAACCCATCACAAATAATGACCACTGCCGCTTGACTGTGTTTTTGATAAATATTTTACAAAATCTATAAAAACGCAGATCCAGATCCTTGCGTTTTTCTAGAAGACATGGCTTAAAGAACAAGCATCCAAGCCAAAAATCTTATCTTAATAAATAATATATTACATAGACATACATAGTGATTATTCGAGATTTGATCCTGTTATGTTAACCCTGTCACGTATGCGTAAGGCCGGTTATATACGTCAGATTTTTTCATCCGACAGTCCGACCCGATTGTCTGATCAGACTGTCTGAAGGCACTCGTGCCATACGTTTGTTTGAATACTTAATACACATCTGATCCGATAGTCGGATCAATTCGGAGCGCCAAGGCGTTTACGATTTTATTGCCGGTCCGAAGGTGCGGTCTGCATACTTTTGTACAGAGACCAAATAGACGGCCGATTCCTCCATCCGACTGGTCAGTTGACTCTCTAGCGTGACATAGAACGGACGCATCGCACCGTTGTGGTTTGGACGATGGCGGAAAATTACAACATCGAACGGCTTATTATGGCCGTAGAAAAACGTACTTGCTTATGGTAAGTGAGGTATCACGATAGACAGATGAAAGATTTGGCTTGGGAAGACGTGTGTAACGAAATATTGGACGAAGCGTGGGTTTCAATGGACGTTGAAAAGAGAAAGAAAATATGTAAGTAATTTTATTTTTGTTTTTTTTTTCTCGATTGTACCTCAAACTATACAAGATATTGTTGATAACTAGAAAATTTTTCAGTTTACGTCAATAGAAAAATAATAAGATATCTTTTATAGGCAAGTAAATAATTGCATTTCATGCCCATATTGTAAACATATCGCAACAAGTTTTATTGTAGTTATTTGACTACAATAAAGCAAATTAATATCTCAGTAATTTTGGATGTTTTAAGTGGAAATTACTCTCGGTAAGTCTTGTCAGATTGATTGGGTGAATCCAATAGCAATGTTTTTCTTTCCTTTCTTTACAAGCAAATATGCAATAAGTAACAGTAATTCATCGTCCATCTTTTCTTTCTGCTCCGTATGCAGAAAGAAAAGTGAGAACGACTGAGTTCATAAAAAGTCTGGCGCAAGAATCGGATGTGTATCGAGTAAACACGATCAGATAGTCTGAACAGACAAGCGGAAACAAAATCTGACGTGTATTCCCAGCCTACGGATCTCAAACGTAGACAGAGAATCTAGTAGACGGCGGGACACGTAACCGCTATTCTGCCTTTCATTCACGCATCACAGTGCTGCCATTTTGGCAATGTTACCCACAAAATAGGGAGATTTTGTTTGTGGAGCGTACGTCAGTAATTCTAGACCACTTTATTCACATGTTATTTAATAGGATAATGAAAGCAAATGAAACAAATAGGTAATATTAAAAACAAATATTAAAACATATTTATTTGTTAAGAAAATCAAAATAATTACACTTATACGTATTGGTAATTCCAATTTAATTATAATTTTGAATTACCAATATAGCTTTAATGAGAAGCATTATGTGATTGTCAATATACGGAAATCTTTATTGATGGGATCGATCGAGTTAAGTAGATTGCTATCCTTTTCGTTCACAAGAGCTTTGGCCTTAAACTCTTCAAGAATTTGTTCCAGATTTGCCACTTTTATTTTTAGACGCCTTGTTTTCTGACGAAGAGCGTGCACGATAGATTTTGCTGCTGAGTCAATATCTTGGTAAGACTTCTTGGCGTACCCAGTGCCTGAAACAGAAAGTTAAAATGTTTTAATCCATTAAACATATTAGCGACCGTTATTGATCGCAAACAAGAGATTTTCAATTGTGCTCATCATGTTACATATCACCTATACCATATTCAGCAAAGCAAAATACAAAATGTAAACAAGGAAATTAATGGCTCTCAAAAACAACGACAAATAATGCTGTGCGTAATGTCAGTGAGTACTTCAGCTTCTTTTACATATACAAAATTAAAGGTAAAGATAACATACGCTACTGTTCAATATCTGGTTTTAGTGTTTAATCCCTTAGCCCACTTGTATGACAGTTAGGTACCACCAGTTTTCGTAAGCGGCACAACACAATCTTTTAAAAACTTAAAACCTACCGCAAATGTGCTTGGTATTTCCATAACTGTATCATCAATCTAATGCCCATTTTTAGTAATTTTAACGTCCCCCTGGAAAATATCACATAATTTCAATATTATTTAGCATTCAATAAAAAAATATAAGAGCATGTCATTATATGATAACTATAACTTTTATATTAATTCTTATCACTAGTACTAGTGTTTAGTTAGCAAGACAATGAAAATTAAAGACGCACCGTATTTGGTTGTTCCATCACTAAATCATCAGGTTCAGGTTGTGTTACATTTTTCAATTTACTTCTATATATATTTAGTGTAAAAGAAATCATGTCTTTTAAATTCCCTTTTATCCTATCATAGTCCATCATATTATAGTTACTTTAGTTAACCAGAGCCGTGGTAGCTCAGATGGTTAGCGCTCGCTGTAAGTTTCACAGTACGCGAGTAACGGGTTCGATCCCGCCGGCACCAATGAAATTGTTAATTGGAATTTTAAGTGCTGATTTACCACGTGCTCGGCGGTGAAGAAAACATCGTGAGAAACCTGCATGTCTGAAAATCAAAAAAATATTTCGAAGACATGTGAAGTTCCTCAACACGCATTGGGGCAGCGCGGCGGACATTTCCTTGCCTAAACCCTCCCAGAAATAAGAGGAGGCCTGTGCCCAGCAGTGGGACAGGCCTCCTCTCATTTCTGGGAGCTATAGGCTGTAACTTTACTTTTACTTTACTTTTATTTAACCATCTACTACATAAAAAAACACAGTTAGAAGATTTAAAATACGACCATATTTAAGCATACAAACTTTTATTGTATAAAGTGATGGGACAGCATTACGAAACAATTCAGTTCTTGTCCTTTTTCGGACTAATAAATTCCTTTCAAAAAGCCTGGAGCAAAGTCGAGAGTATTTAGTAGGTTCCCAGTTCTTCTTACCGGTTTCTAAAACTCATTTTCTTTTTATTTCCGAATCTGAATAATATAAATTTGAATGACATAATTTTTTTTTTTTTTTTTAATTTAATAAGGCTTACCAACTAAATACATATAGAAACAATTATTATGAGGTGCACTTAAAAAAATTGTGTATATGCATTTAAATTAAAGGTAAACACAACATATAATAAAAGACTTCCTTTAAAGAACAGTAACCTATTAAGTATCACTACAAAATAACAAAATTAGAACAAACAATAAAATAAAACCTAACTTATATAATGTATAAATGGAATAAAGAGAGGAAGTAAAAAAAAAAAAACTTTTAAAATGAGAAAATTATTTGGCTGTGTAATGTGTTAGTACCTTTCTCTTTAAAACATTTAAGCTATCAAAATGGATATCCACATCACAATTTTGAAATGTTGAATTGAATGCATTCAACAAAGATGATAAAGGTGTGTTTCTGCCATATTCATTACGACTTTTTTTAATATGAAACGGTTTGTAGTTATGTAGACGTGCACTAATTCTTGGAACAGTGATATCGATATCAAGTAAGAGAGACCGACAGTCAATTTTAAAACTTAAGAGCTTGTGCAAGAAAGTTATACTTAATACATCCTTACGCCTTTCTAAAGGTATCATATGGTAATGATCAAGTCTTTTCTTATAGCTATTAAAAGTGTGATAAGTCCTTCGATGTAACTTAGTCTAGCTAACATTCTTTTTGTACCTTTTCTATACGTTGTATATTGTTTTGATAACCAGGATACCAAACAAAGGAACAGTAGTCTATATTGCTACGGATCAACGCGAAATAGAGGCCTTTAAAGCTGATATGGACTTAAATTCTGTAGTGTTACGAGAGATAAATGCTATTAATCTATTACTTATTTATTGTGATATCAATATGACGTGTGAATCTCATTTCGGAATCAATGTTTAGGCCTAAATCTTTAACATATTTTACTTGATTAAGACAGTATCTGCAATATAGTAATTAGTCTCAAATTTTTATATTTCCTTGAAAATTTTATGTGGTGACATTTTTTACATTGAGTTCCATCTTATTACATTCACACCATTTACAAGATCGTTAATATCCTCTGTAATAGTAACTGGTCCTCCGTGCATAACGGTCCTAAAAATTTCAGATCATCGGCATATAATACAAACTGACTGTAATTTAATACATGTTTTATGTCATCTATAAACAAACAAAATAAAATTGGACCCAGGACTGAACCCTGAGGAACTCCAGAAGTAGCTTGAAATATGTGAGATACAAATCCGCTTACAGCAACCCTCATTACTCTATTTTCTAAATAGGACTCAAACCATCTCAAAAGACATCCATCAATAAAAAGAGTTTTAAGTTTAGTAGTAATATTTTATGGTCCACTTTGTCAAAGGCCTTGCTAAAGTCGGTGTAAACTGCATCAACCTCATTGCCATTACTTAGTTCAGTTAAAACCTTTTCGACAAAGAACATTAAGTTGGTTGTTGTGGAACGCTGCAAAGAAACCATGTTGATAGTCACTCAGAAGTTGTTTTACGTGCCACTTTAAATGGTTACTAACAAGGGATTCAAATATTTTTGACAAAGAGGAAAGTATGCTGATAGGTCGATAATTACAGATATCATTGATACTTCCGGATTTATGGATTGGTAAAACGATAGCCTCTTTCCATACGTTTGGAAAAATGCCTTCCGAGATAGATCGGTTGTAAATGAGATGAAGTGGTGTCGACAATGTTTTAGCACATTTTTATAAATATTGGGTAATCCATCAAAACCGGCTCCTTTATCGGTATTAAGCCCAGCAAGTTTAACTTCAATATCCTTTTAGGTATTTGTATATAATTCAGATTAAGAAATTAAGAGAATTTGTCACACTATCATCGTTAACTCTCGAGTAAGACTTATCCTGGACTTTGGAGGGTTTGCTATAAACAGATTCAAAGTGCTCAGCAAATAAGTTAGCAATACCACTACCGTCATTAGCACCTTTGTTCCTCAGTTCCATTTCCTTAGGGATTGAGTCATTATTATTACGCTTATTCTTTATATAAGACCAAAAATGTTTCGGATTATTTAAAATATTTCTTTGCACATTATTTATGTATTTGCTGTAACTCTTATTAATTAGCGTGCTTGCTCTTTTTTAACAACTCATATTCGTATACGTCACGATTGTTATGATATTTTTTCATTTTTTTGCGGCTAATTTCCTTTTCTTTTAAAAGTTTTATAAGTCTCTGTGAATACCATACAGGATATTTATTTTTAACAGATGGTTTTAGGGGTACATATTTCTTGATATTTCTTCTAATTATGGTATAGAATTTTCTAAGCATTCATTAATTGAGCAGCAGCTATTTAACTCATTATCCCAATTTACTTCATATAGAGACCTATTTATACCTTCATAATCTGCTTTATAAAACTTATACACATTGAAATTATTGTATCGAAGTTTATCTATTTTTATAATATATGTCAATTTCTAACGGCGGGTGAAAGTTATCAATCTTCGATAAAGTATCTACAGCTTTACTGACCGAGATAGGATATTGAACGTTAGATAAAACCAAATCAAGTATTTTAGAGTCATTATTTTGTACCTGATTATACTGTTTGAAACCGTTACATGAAGTAAAATCTATAAATATCTGATTTATTTTGTGTTAGACTTAATTATTGGATTGCTATGATCTGAGGTCCAATCAATATGACCCAAATTAAAATCACCCACTAGAAGGATAGGATCAAGATTTTGTACAAATATACTTTTAGTGCTGATGAAGTGGTTTAGATCATCACTTGAGACTGGTGGGGTAAATAAACAGCACAGATATGAAGAAATTTGGCATTATGTCTAAAGTAATCCATAAATCTTCACAAGAACTTTCTAAGAATGTATTCCTTCTAGCCTTTATATTTCTCTTTACTGCTATTAAAACGCCACCACCTTCCTTTCCAGTATAGAAAGTATTGGCCTGTCGATCTCTCCTGAATACCTGATACCTACTGTCAAATAGTTCCGTGCTAGCCACAGAATCGTTGAGCCATGTTTCAGTGAAAATTATTATATGAAAATTTCTTGACAGTACATTTTTATATATACTCTGCAGCTTAGTCCTAACACCTCTAACATTCTGATAGTAAATGTTTAAATCAGAATGTGTGAATGATTTAAATTTAAATTTAATACAGCATTAGATAATAAATAAAAAAAATGAAAATTAACTGAGATTTTCCAGTGCTTCCAATCTTGTAATGACCCGTGCTGGTGATGTCTCATTTTGCGCACAAAATTTTCCATTACGCACCCAAACAAATTTGTATTGTTTCTCTTTTGCTCTCAATCTGGTAGCTGCGTGTAACGCCTTGTTGGATGGGTGAGATGTTCGTTAATGAATACTGGTGATTCAATGTCTCCATAACCCAGAATTTTCGTGTTTAATTTATTTTTGGGTTCATTTTATTGTATGTAAGTACAGCGCCTAAAGTTGTCTCGCTTTATTTTACTTGTTAGTTTACATACAACAGTCCTGGTAACTTGGATGTGGCATTAAGCTTTTGCACTCGGTTGCAGGATAAAATATCAGTTTCAAAATGGGAAATGAAATAACTTTTCCGATATTAACAATTGTGTTAACCAGGTTTTCTTGTCTGTGCTCAGGTAAGCAGTGGATTTCGACGTTTGACTGACGGGCAGACTGTTCCATTGTGATAACCTTTCCTCTAAATCCTGACCTTGCCAGTTAACATTACATTAGTTGTAGAAACGATCTTGGTATCATCAGATAGGACTTTAACTTTGGTACTTATAGCATCATATTGTGAATTAATAAATTTAATCGATTCTTCAAATGCATGAATTTCTTTTTGATACTAGCGAACTCCTCATTTAATGTATCTCGTATCACTGAACGCAATTCCATACGAATAATTTCTGCTAGTTCAGCACGAGATACACAGTCTTGGTGTTCAGTAGTGGGTTCGCTCTCTTTATAATGCCTTACAGTAATATTTTGAGTCATCTAAAAATTCATTGCTGGTTGCCAATTTAATTGGAGTATCATCACTATTCCCTTCCTTACGTATAATTGACAAGTGTTTAATGGAGCAGTTAGGACATTTCCAATCTTTTGCTTTTGAAGTTATCAACATTCAAGTTAAAACACAGGTAATGATATCTTTTGCCGCACGAATATTGAGTGCAAGTAATTCTTTCTGAAGGTTTGATTGCTTTTTTACAACCGCTGCAAGGTGAGTTCATATTTGAAATAATAAACTTGTTAGAAATTATTCACAAAAAGTGTTGGTGTTTGTCTGGATTCGATCTTCCGATTCTTGAATGCGCTACGATTAAAACGGAAAGCGGCCGCTTATACCACTGCGCTACTAAGCCTCTAGCAGCAAGCATGAATTTTCGGAAGTGTTTCGAGTATTCTTAGTTACAACTATCGTACTTTGACCTTTCCTTTGTTTGTTAAGAATAGCTTTAACAACGCACACTACGTAAACACAATGTTTGCAATAAATATTGCCAAAATACACCAATTATTCCACGATGAAAGATAACACTAATACAACTGTTAGGTCCAGTAGGTTCTGACCGATATTTACGTCTAAATTTCACTTCACAAACTTTATTTTTTTTGCACTGTTATTGAATTTATACGAGGAGCATAAGTAAACGTGTCCGTTTGGTACTGTTCTCGCAGGTAACTGAATAGCACAGGCACATAATAAGCACAGGTATATTAAAACAATGGTAAATATGTAGTATAATACATTAGGTACTCTCGCTGTAATCGTAGGCGATGAGGTCGTACCTCGGGTAATTATAAACTTTAGCTGGCAACATAGGCTTGAGGTTATAATATCGCTAATAATGATAATATCATTATAATTTATAGAAAAAAATGACCGTGAACATTACTTTAATTAATACTTTTTTTTTTATAGGATAGGGTGACAAACGAGCACACAGTCCACCTGATGGTAAGTGGTTGCTGTGACCCATAGACATCTACATCATCTTCAATAAAGAATCAAAATGCAGATGCGTTGTCACCCGTGAGGACTAAGATGGAATGCCTCTTTTCCAGTAAAAAGGGTCTCCGGTTCTCTACACTCACCATACGAAACACAGCGGTGTTAAGCTGCTATTTTACGCTGGTATTCTGTGAGAGCGTGGTCCTTCCCCGGTCGAGCCGACCCATTCGTACTACAACTATACTACTAATATAGCTGCAGCATGGCTCTACCACGTAAAAAACTTCCATGTAAATCGTGATTCTGAAAGTTATTTAAAAACATATTCATGAAATAAGTTTACTTACGCGGAAACGTAATGCCTTCAATTTTCGTTCACTGCGACTTTTACAGCCCATAACACTGTACGACACTATGATATGGTATAAAATCAAATAATTTTTAACTTAAAACGTACAATTATCGAGTTTTATTTGCAAATAAAGTTTTAAACAAAATAATAAACATTGAAACACTCCATGACAGTTGCAGTGTCTGCCACTAAATTTAATGCCAAACAACTTGTCAGGTGGTACGGGAATAAGGACAACAATATAGTAGCTATATCTCTTTCTTACAAGTGCTAATGCGTCCTTTGTTTTGAAAATGAAACAAAACACATCACGCTGTCTATTGGATTCTCTGTCTACGATCACAAAACATATTAGTGATACACAAACTAACTAATAATGATATTGATGTTCTCTTGGTAGAGAGTAATTGTGTTCTGTGCGTGTGGAAGTTACAAACTAACTAGAAACACTCACGCGTCAGACTGACATCTCTGGTACCGTTAGTTACGACCAAAGAGTATAGTAATTGGTTACGACCGTACAGCAAATTAGAACATGACATTTTTTAAAATATAAATGGGATATAGGCAAAGGAATAATTTTATTTCAGTCTAGTATAATCTCTGTATATTATACCTTTGCCATGTAATTACTATTTTTTTTGTTATTAATTTATTATGAAGAAGGAGAATTAGTAGAAATAAAATGCATTGTGTATATTATTTATTATATGATTTATTTTTTAACTTTTTTTATACTTGTTTAAGGCTTTTCTTTGCATTGCACAATTGAGAATTAAAATACATTTTAAAACTAAAAATTATGTACAAAATACACTAAAGCTAAAGAAAATGTCCTGTCGAAATATATCACCTAGTAAACAATAAACGTCCTTTTGTAAAATAGCAGTAAAATGCCAATAAAAGTTTATTTAGTTAGTTCATACTTCATCACAGAACACAATTACTCTCTACCAAGAGAAGAACGCCAACTTCATACTAAAAAACGGAAACACGTGTTTATGAGTGTATACTACAAGCGCTACGGTGGGCGCTCATATAAAACGTTTTTAGCAGGAATTTCAAAGCTTTGTATTCTGTAACTTTGAACTTTTTATTTAAGGCATATTCGAGTAATTTTGTCTCAAGCCTCACAAACCTATGGGGTGAATTCCCATACATTTGAGAGGTTGCACCAAAATTACTCGAATATACTTTAGATTAGTATGTGGGATAAAATAAAACTATAAATAAGTATAGTCATGTAATTTTATTTTCTGGAAGACAGATTGTTTTATAAACTATTCATTATTTTTGATGTTTTTATTGCTTTTGCACATAATATTTCTACGCTTGTTACTGATATACAACACATGTGATTGTCAGAGAGTTATTCTTCACAGAACATTAACGTTAATTTAAATCAGCAAAATTCTCATGGTGAAAAATTAACTCAGCCCAAATACGTGATCTGAAACAGATACAATTCCGAGTCAATAATAATCCCTACAAATAACGGTCAATAAATTCAAAATGTTTATAAACTTACCACAATATTGTCATAAGTTTTTCTTTTCCTATTATAAGAAACCTGCAGAAAGTGATCAGATGATTTTGTGCTTTTTATTTGCACAAAACTTAACTTACTTTCGATGATGATCACACATCGTGCATAAAATTTTGAAATAATGAATTCATTTATAGTCAATATCATAAAAAGAGTTAACATTTCACAAAAAATCTTTACTGTATATTCACGACGATATAATGACTGTGTATTCGCCTACAAACGAAAATAAAGTGTTCTGAGACCATAATAACTGAATTTAAGCAAAAATCAATAATAAATATTAAAATCTAAACCTATGAAATAAATTTGAATAAATTTCAGAAAATATTTTCTATATGAAAGACGTTGACAAACAAATGTCATTTTTTTTCTTCTATTAATTCATGGCTTCTTTTGATAGAATTCTGCTAATATTTAATAATTTAATTTTAATCAATTAATAGGTAAATTAATTGTGCAAATCTCAGAGTAATATGTATGTAATTATACTTTAAAAACAAACCAAAAAAGTTTAACACAGTAACATTTTTAGTTTCTTCCGATATAATATGATTTTTTGTATCTAATTTTTAAAATGGCAATCTAAAACAATATGAAGGAAAGAAACAGCGATATTTTTTTCTCGCTTTACTTTTACAAGCCCAACACGACCATTGACAAAACCATGCAAAATCACAAAATCATCTGATCACTTTCTGCAGGTTTCCTATAATAGGAAAAGAAAAACTTATGACAAAATTGTGGTAAGTCTATAAACATTTTGAATTTATTGACCGTTATTTGTAGGTATTATTACTATATTGACTCGAATTGTATCTGTTTCAGATCACGTATTTCGGCTGAGTTAAGTTTTCACCATGAGAATTTTGCTGATTTAAATTTACGTTAATGTTCTGTGAAGAATAACTCTCTGACAATAACATGTGTTATATATCAGTAACAAGCGTGGAAATATTATGTGCAAAAGCAATAAAAAACATCAATAATAATGTATAGTTTATAAAACAATCTATCTTCCAGAAAATAAAATAACCTAACTATACATATTTATAGTTTTATTTTATCTCACATACTAATCTAAAATATATTCGAGTAATTTTGGTGCAACCTCTCCAATGTATGGGAATTTACCCCATAGGTTTGTGAGGCTTGAGCCCAAATTACTCGAATATGCCTTAAATAAAAAGTTCAAAGTACAAAATACAAAGGTTTGAAATTCTCGCTAAAAAGTTTTATATGGGCGCTCACCGTAGCGCTTTTAGTGTACACTTATAAAGACGTGTTTCCGTTTTTTAGTATGAAGTTGGCGTTCTTCTCTTGGTAGAGAGTAATTGTGTTCTGTGGTCTAGACATTCTGCCAGCGAATAATGACGACGATTTTCTGATTGCGATTCCACTGTTGCTGTATTATTGCTACTGGGTGCATCCCCTTATCACGCTAAGCTTGCATTATAGTCAATATTATGTAAAAAGATCTATCTATCCAGAGATATGTTTTGAATGTGGATGTCTGTAAACTCTTTCGACGAATTATTAAATAAAATAAGATGAAAGGTTACGAAAAGCTATACACCTATTAGATTAAATGTTAAAACATACATAAACACACCTACTCGCTTCGGTCGTGCGACAAACACAGAGCGCGTTCCGTACGGAATTTACGTATGTTTGTTGCGACTCGTACAAAATCTATGGAAGACTTGCGTTCGGAGCGGCTTTTTTCCGTTCGCGATTCCGAACGGTAAAAAGAATCTCAATCTCAAAAGAAATACGGAATCTCGAATCAGAGAAAATTCCGTACGGAAAAATACCGTACGTGTGTGGCGGGTCATAGATTTTATATGGACTTGCTGCGTTCGGAATCTCCTATCGGAATATCGAAACGGAATTCCGAACCGGAATTCCGTATGTATAAGGCCGGCCACATACATACGGAATTCCGTTTCGGGATTCCGTTTCGATATTCCGATTCGAGATTCCGAACGCACTAAGTCCATATAAAATCTATGACCGCCACACGTACGGTATTTTTCCGTACGGAATTTTCTCCGATTCGAGATTCCATGACCGCCTGTGCGTTCGGAATCCCGAACGGAAAAAACTGCTCGAACGCAAGTCTTCCATAGATTTTGTACGAGTCGCAACACATACGTAAATTCCGTACGGAACGCGCTCAGTGTTCGTCGCACGACCGAAGCGGGTAGGTGTGTTAATGTATGTTTTACATTTAATCTTATAGGTGTATAGCTTTTCGTAACCTTTCATCTTATTTTAGTTAATAATTCGTCGAAAGAGTTTACAGACATCCATATTTAAAGCATTTCTCTGGATAGATAGATCTTTTACATAATATTGACTATATTGCAAGCTTAGGGCGATAAGGGATGCACCAGTAACAATGATACAGCAACAATGGAATCGCAATCAGAAAATCGTCGTCATTATTCGCTGGCAGAATGTCTAGACTCAATGGCTAACCTCTCTCAACTGACCCTTGTTATTCCGAACGGAAATAAACGTATGTGTGTGATGTATTCACGGAATCCCGATTCGGGATTCCAAAACAGAATCACGAAACGGAATTCCGTATGTATGTGGCCGACCTAAAGCCGGCCACATACATACGGAATTCCGTTTCGGGATTCCGTTTAGATATTCCGATTCGAGATTCCGAACGCAGCAAGTCCATATAAAATCTATGACCCACCACACACGTACGGAATTATTCCGTACGGAATTTTCTCCGATTCGAGATTCCATATGACCGCCTGTGCGTTCGGAATCCCGAACGGAAAAAAGCCGCTCCGAAAGCAAGTCTTCCATAGATTTTGTACGAGTCGCAACACACATACGTAAATTCCGTACGGAACGCGCTCAGTGTTCGTCGCACGACCGAAGCGGGTAGGTGTGTTTATGTATGTTTTTACATTTAATCTTATAGGTGTATAGCTTTTCGTAACCTTTCATCTTATTTTAGTTAATAATTCGTCGAAAGAGTTTACAGACATCCATATTTAAAGCATTTCTCTGGATAGATAGATCTTTTTACATAATATTGACTATATTGCAAGCTTAGGGCGATAAGGGGATGCACCCAGTAACAATGATACAGCAACAATGGAATCGCAATCAGAAAATCGTCGTCATTATTCGCTGCCAGAATGTCTAGACTCAATGGCTAACCTCTCTCAACTGACCCTTGTTATTCCGAACGGAAATAAACGTATGTGTGTGATGTATTCACGGAATCCCGATTCGGGATTCCAAAACGGAATCACGAAACGGAATTCCGTATGTATGTGGCCGACCTAAAGCCGGCCACATACATACGGAATTCCGTTTCGGGATTCCGTTTAGATATTCCGATTCGAGATTCCGAACGCAGCAAGTCCATATAAAATCTATGACCCACCACACACGTACGGAATTATTCCGTACGGAATTTTCTCCGATTCGAGATTCCGTATGACCGCCTGTGCGTTCGGAATCCCGAACGGAAAAAAGCCGCTCCGAAAGCAAGTCTTCCATAGATTTTGTACGAGTCGCAACACATACGTAAATTCCGTACGGAACGCGCTCAGTGTTCGTCGCGACCGAAGCGGGTAGGTGTGTTTATGTATGTTTTTACATTTAATCTTATAGGTGTATAGCTTTTCGTAACCTTTCATCTTATTTTAGTTAATAATTCGTCGAAAGAGTTTACAGACATCCATATTTAAAGCATTTCTCTGGATAGATAGATCTTTTTACATAATATTGACTATATTGCAAGCTTAGGGCGATAAGGGGATGCACCCAGTAACAATGATACAGCAACAATGGAATCGCAATCAGAAAATCGTCGTCATTATTCGCTGCCAGAATGTCTAGACTCAATGGCTAACCTCTCTCAACTGACCCTTGTTATTCCGAACGGAAATAAACGTATGTGTGTGATGTATTCACGGAATCCCGATTCGGGATTCCAAAACGGAATCACGAAACGGAATTCCGTATGTATGTGGCCGGCCTAAGGCCGGCCTAACATGACAAAATGGCTGCATAGTGAAGGGGCAAGAGGTGGGAGGGATGAGAGAAACGTCATGTAATGAATTGCTCACTGCAATTCACTGCATTTCATACTAATTTCATACGGTCAAAGATTACCAGCCGTGGTGAAAGTCTTTCTGTGATACTAACTGACTGCCTGTCCTCTGGTTTATTGATGAAAAAGTGAATTCAATTATAATAAAGCTATAGAAAACAGTAATGGCCTTTAGTGAAGTTTGTAGAATTTGTTTATGCGTTAATGTACGCATGTTTGTTCTAAAGAAGACTAGTCTCCGAAATTTGTACAAAACATTGACGAACAGTTTTGTAAGTTTGTTAATATTTCTTAATATTGTAAATTGAATTTGTGGTAATTTGTTGTTAATGTGTATGTAATGTGAAATACATTATAACTTGCCTGATATAAAATGCGATAGATCGGGGCTAGGCTAAGGTGCAGCGTTAATTATAGTGCAACCAGGCAAATGCAACCAGAATCTGAAAAACAGCAATTAGTCTGAGATCTTACTACGTACAGAGGAGACACCGAGGCTTAGTTGTTTGCAACACTCCTTAGAGCCCGCGGGCTCAAACTTACTGAGTCTGTGATATTTTTGCGGTATCTGTTCTAGTACATTTTACCGAGTATTATTGCGATTTTTTGTCAAGAAATTAAGATCCACCCTGGTTTGGTTTTTCAACCACTTAAAGCAGTTCTACGGGACTATTAAAGTAGGAGATTAGAGTTCACATGTGCTTACAGACAGAAATTCCCTCACTCATATTTCTCATATTCCTATCAGGCAGAAATCAGAGAAAGGAATAATGGGCACATCTGCTTGCTTACACACACATGCAATATAATCCTGTCCTGCGCTGATGAACAATCTTCAATGTGACCGAAATTCTGTCTATAGGACATTTTGGCTAAGCCCGCCAACAAAAACCGATGGGTAATGTCAATTTGAAGAGTCATTGCAATGTAAAGATACAATGCAAAAATGTATGTGTTTTTATTCTGGCCATAACAACCATCACAGTAAAATTTAATTTTGCGTATACCTTTTTTGTGTACGGTCTTGACAAATTGAAACAAGCAACTCCCTATTTCGATGCACCTTTTTCCGATTTCAGCTTGCCAAACGTAACAGGACCCTAGTTTGTTTAGAGCGTCAAAAACTGTAAAATTATAAATCGGGTATTTACGTTTGTAGTGGAAAATTGACACTTCAGACTGTGGTACATTCAAAATTTTCTAAATCAAAATAGCCACAACAGTGTCATCTTTATTTAGTGTTTCTT